>JBCFXI010001684.1:0-43564 GCA_038496175.1 Ampulex compressa
TCATAGTTGCCGACCAGTACAGGAACATAGATGGATCTTCTTGGAGGACAGATGCGACAGGCTCAGCAGCCATCTGGGCCTGTGGCAAACATCCCTTCCAGGAAGTCATGAAGGACCCCGAGGATGGCTTCGTGAGAGTTAAGATCAGCGGAGTATATTTCTACAGTTGCTACATGCCACCAAGCGTGCCACAAGAAGAATTTGAGAGGATAATAGACCGACTCACCGAGGATGCCGTGAAGCGAAGCCCAGTTGCCATCACAGGAGACTTTAACGCTTGGGCAGTAGAATAGGGCAGCAAAGAAACGAAGAAGAGAGGGCAAGCTCTCTTAGAAGCGTTCTCCTTGCTCGACTTAACCCTGCTAAACGACGGAGAAAAACCGACATTCGTCAGAGGAGAAGCAAACTCGATGATCGACCTCACATTTGTTAGCGGTGGCCTAACCAAAGGTAATACCTGCTGGGGGATGTCAGACATCTGTACACTAAGTGATCATCGTGCCATCACATGGGAAGTCATACGGCAACAAAGTCGCAAGAACAGACCCATAAAGAAGAGAGTATCCAGCGGATGGAAAACAAGCGACTTCGATGCAGATGCCATGCGCGCTTGGGTAGAAGGTAGCTGTGCTGAAGGAGCAAAGTAGACAACGTAATGTGAAAGGTGGCAAATGCCTGCGACGCCGCCATCCCGAGGAGAGAAAATGGGAGCCCGCACACTCCAGTCTACTGGTGGAACGACGAAATTGCACAACTCCGTGCTAAATGTCACAGAGCAAGGAGGCTATCGCAACGAGCCAAAGAGAAACCCGCCTTTTACGAATTGGAAGAGAATTTCAATAGCAAAAGCCGATGCTGGACCGAGCTCCTCGAAGTAGTGGACGAAGATCCTTGGGGAAGACCATATAAGGTCGTCATGACTCGGCTCAAGAGTCAGTCACGGTAGCAACAACCCACAGATTCCGAGCAACTGGCAAAGATCGTGAGTACACTCTTTCCGAAACAAGAGACGTTCAGCTACCAAGTGCTGCAAGAAAACGAGCACATACCTCCGGTCACTAAAGCGGAATTACTTCGGGCCAACAACAGAATCGGAAACAACAAGGCACCAGGGATGGACAACATCCCTAATGTAGCTTTAAAGACGGCAGTGAAAGTGGCTCCGGAGATGTTCTTAGACATGTACAACCAGTGCCTCGCAGAGGGAACTTTCCCCGAAAGATGGAAAAAACAGAGACTTGTGCTACTGCCCAAGGGCAACAAACCACCGGATGACCCGTCATCCTACCGACCATTATGTATGTTGGATTCATCAGGAAAAACGCTCGAAAGGCTCATCTTCAACCGGATCGAAGCCGCCACTGGACACTTGCTAGCGGACAACCAACATGGCTTCAGGAAGGGGAGATCCACACTTGAGGCCATTGACCGAGTAGTCGGCAAAGGGAAAGAGGCAGTGGCCGGAAGGCGTTGGAACCGCGGAAGCATGCAATACTGCCTGTTGGGGGCTCTTGACGTGAAGAACGCCTTCAACGCAGCCAAGTGGAGAAACATCTGCCTTTCGCTAGATAGGCTAGGAGAACCAGGATACTTAAAAACGATGATCAAGAGCTACCTGGAAAATTGTCTGCTTGTGTACGATACGGAGGATGGTCCGAAGCACTATCGGGTCACTGGGGGAGTCCCTCAAGGCTCAGTGCTAGGGCCTCTTCTGTGGAATATAATGTACGACGACCTTCTCGCGATGCAACTGCCACCAGGAGCCGAGATGGTGGCCTTTGCGGACGACGTGGGGCTAGTCATCACCGCAAAGTACCCGGTGGAGATTCAGCGCAAGTTCGGAGAATGCTACGAAACAGTGCAGCGTTGGATGGACTCAGTCGGCCTCAAACTGGCTGACCATAAAACGGAAGCTGTGTTATTCACACGCCGAAAACAGGTGGAGACCATCAGCCTCGACGTGGGAAAGTGCACCATCACCTCTCAGCCCTTCATTAGGTACCTGGGGGTGTTTCTGGACACGCGGCTTAGCTTCAAGGCCTACGCGGAGTACGTCGCAACGAAGGCAGCCAAAGTGCCCCCCCCCCCAAGGCGAGACTAATGCCGAACAGTGGAGGACCTCGTCAGCCTCGTAGGAAACTCCTCGCGTCAGTGGTAACATCCATACTTACATATGGAATAGCCATCTGGGGCGAAGTCCTCAAGGTCGAGAAATACCGCCGTAAAATTAAATCGCAGCCCTGATGCCCATTGAGGTACTAACATTAGAGACTAACAGCAGCTGTACGAGTAACGCAGCAACGTTCCCGAAGAACAAGAGGCGTTGAAGAAGATCAGGAAGCAGGACAGCTTCCAGCGGTGGCAGGAGAAATGGGATGCATCCGATAAAATGAGGTGGACCCATCGTCTAATCCCTCAGGTCGATAGCTGGGTTAAACGCAACCGCGGAGAGGTAAACTACTATCTGACTCAGATGCTCTCGAACCATGGGTGCTTCAGGGCCTATTTTCACCGGTTTAAGAACGACGATTCTCCAAACTGCCCAGCGAGGTGCGGAGTACCAGAGGATGCAGAACACGTGTTTTTCTGGTGCTCACGCTTCGCTGTGCAGAGAAAGGAATTGGTAGAGAAACTGGGAATGACACCTACACCAGAGATCGTTGCAGAGCTGATGTATAAAAAGGAAGAAAACTGGAATGCAGTGAGCAGTTTCGCCACAGCAGTTATGATAAGGCTCCGTGATGAGAAGCAAGAGCGAAGAAAGAGGAGAGGACCAATGACAACGGCTCCTCGCGAACACTGATGAAAGACGGAGAGCATCCAAGGTTGAGGAAGAGCTGAATAGCTCAGACCGCCCTCGCGAAGTAATACTTAGCGGAGGTACCGCGGGGGACAACACGGGGCAAATAACGATAAGAGGTTAGGGTTTTAGTCGATAAGGCACCCTGCAGAGTCCGACACACGAGTACGCAAAACACCTATGGTGCATAAAGCATTTCCCCCCTCTTCTAAGAAAAAAAAAAAAAACACATTCGACGCCATAGGGCACTCGAAATTCCTATGCCCTTTGTATATATAATGGCGCAACGGCCCGTCTTCAAGACTGCACTGTTCAAATTCTCGCGCATCACAGTATTGTGCAGGAGAACCGGTACTATAACAAATAATCGTGCTTTGTGGCATAAATGAATCGACGATTAAAATTTTCTGTTTCTTCGATATGGTGACTTCTAGAAATCCACTTGCTCAGTTGTGTTCCTACCCCCATCGGGGTAGGCAAAAGTAAAATACCACGTAGATAAACGACAACGTTTTGACTCTGATACGCATCCTTTTCAGGTATATTAAAATCTACTATAACACATTATAATTATGATTTATTTCAGGATCTTGTTGTATGTATAGATATCGTACATTTGAAAAAAGCTAAATAACAAAAGAGTAAATTATAATAAAAATATTGATAAAGGGTGAATATTATTATTATTGTTCTTTAGAGATAATATAAAGCTAAAAAATGTGTTGTTAACTATTCATTATAAAAGAATCCGTAGGCATAATCAAAAATTAAATTAAAATAAGTGAAATCGGTAATTTAAATTGAACGAAGGACCTACCATAGATGTAATGAATTAGGCTTGATTATTGAGATCAGATCACGATTCTGCGATATTATTGGTTTATAATAGCTGAAATAAGTTGCTACAAATATTAATATTAATTTGAAAATACTCCCTTAAACAGATTTATTTCTATACGGGATAAAATATTGATCGACAGTAACAGGTGTAGCAACAAGACTAAGGGGAAATTCAAACGTAAAATGGCGGGTATGGCTGTGCGAGTACCAGTTAAGAATAAAACGTCAGAGTTAAACTCAACGGGAAAGGCGTCCAGGAATTATACAGGCTGTGGTTCTGACATACGCTAATAATTGCTCAATTTTTAATGGTTTAGGATATTGTAGTAAACAGGATGTAAATTTAGAGTATTGGTTTGTAAATTGATGGAATACTTTTTCTGTTACTCAATAATATACTTGTCGAAAGTAATATGCAGCATTATTGCACTGAGTCATATGAAAAAATGTGGTTTATGATCGCGAATTTCTGTTTTCAAAATCGACGAAGGTTGGGTAACAACGATGATTTATGGTATAAGGTATAAAGATGTTCTTTAATGGGTATGTATTATTTTTCGGTTTTCCTACTTTCGGAATCGGAATTATCGTGGATGTCTTCCACTCTTTTAAAAAGCACCCTTCACTTAGTGACTTATTTATTATGTCACTAAATTCTTCTTACATTATTATATTATATTATATTATATGAAGCACCGCTTTTAATATATCGCTAATCATTCCTTCTTCTGTGCTCTTTTTCTTTAGTAGTTTCTTAACAATTTTTTCTAATTATTATTCTCAATAACATAAATAGTTGTCCTACTTGTACGGTGTGTATTATTACTATTGTTACGTACACCGCCCCTATGCTGCTGGAAAAGGGAAATCGAGAAACAAACCAGAGTGAAATCTAACATCTGCATGCCAGTTGCCCAAATGTTAGGTCTGCGATAATAAGAGGGAAAAACTGAAGCATCTTTCGAAACCCCAATAAACAGAAAATTAGGGGAACCAAGGGCCGAAAAGACTAGACTCATAAAATTGCATCTTAATAGCAGAAGACGATGAGAAGCTCCTAGAATCCTCAAAGGTTTCTATTCATTGTCGACGCCTAAGACTCTAAGACCTCGGATAAACAAAAACCTAACGCACATGCCACAGACGCACGTGCAGGATCTCGTCATACCTTCTAAACTTTTAAGCTAAAGAGAGGCATAATCATCACTACTATTCAAGTTTTCATTACGGTTAGACGCTACAGTTAAGTTCGCGACAGTCTCGATCTCCCTGCGCTTAAGTTTCAATCAGTAAGATTCAATCATATTTTGTAAATATTCTTAATCGAGTTTTTCTCCATCCAGTAGTGGACATCACGATATTTGTAAACTACCTGAGGCGCACTCGACTGCGTATCGGAAAGGGTGCAAATATCTGAAATTAACCAGCATTTAATTTCTTTTATAATCGGAGAGTTCCGATTCATCCTGACCTAAAGTTACCTTCGGA
Organism: Ampulex compressa; assembly: GCA_038496175.1. NCBI lineage: Eukaryota > Metazoa > Arthropoda > Insecta > Hymenoptera > Ampulicidae > Ampulex > Ampulex compressa. Next base: position 5,129 of record JBCFXI010001684.1, read on the forward strand.
AGGACCGAGACGGGTCAGTTTGATGAGAATCAAATTCAAACGTAAACTTCGCGGTACAGAAGAACTCGAATGTAAGCCTTTCACCTTGAAATTGAGAAATGAATAAAAGTATTTATTGCGAAAGAAGCTTTCGTTCATATATTTTCTCAACCTCTAGAATTTGAGCAAAATCATTAGTCAATTTGCCTCATCCCAAGGGAGTGTTGCGTAGAGACGTTTGACCCGAAACCGTAAATTTCTTTATCCTAAAACTATAATCGTGACTCTATTTATGGATTTTATTATATCATTAATACTTTGTATATAATATAAATTAAATTTATGGGCTATATTGCACTGTATAACAATATTTAATGTTTTAAAATGTATATTTCCTATTGCATGTGCACCTACTAGTTCTCAAATAATTTTTTTGAAGGTTTACCACATGTTTGTAGGATTATCTTCATTTTGATCTGTTTTGTTTTCGCAGTACTCTTTTATTTTTATTTTAATTAATTTAACTACTGTATTCCTTTCATTTTTAAAATATTGCCAATTTTTTTCTACATTTTCTTTCAATATTTTTTTATACGCTTTATCCCTTTCTGTCACTAATTCTTCTATTTCATTCATACATCATTTTATCCCTTGCCATACTTTTTGAATTCTAAAAATTTTCTTGGGTGCCAAAGTATCTGGTGCATTCACTATACAGACCGAATCAATAATTTGTTCCACGACCCCTGAAGGGGGGCAAGGGGAAGCTGGAATGCGATCGTGGAAGTGTCAAGAGGCAGGGACCGGCTGTACATGGTTTACCGATTCTGCGCTCAATATGCGCGCGATTTGCAAACAGCGCAGAAACTTATAATCATGGTCGGTGTAATATATATTGATATATATATATAAAAAATATATATATATATTGTTGCACTGTTCATAAAAACTAGTGAATATGATATTACGAAACCTAATATCAGTTATTGGCAGTATAAGGAGATGGAAAATGAGGGTATTAGCTTTACATTGAAAAAATGTCCTTCGAGAAGAAACTTTTGCATACTTTTGCACACATAACAAATACGAGTATAAGCAAATATCACTACAAATTTAAATGTAAGGATCCTGATGCCAGCTACGTTGACCAAATGAAAAGCAAATAAACGAAAGCCTTAAATTAATTACAATAGTAATGTATTATTACACATATTAATATACCCGAAGAGGACTTATTCAATCAGAGTCGAAACTTTGTCATTTACTAACAAGGTATTTTATTATTTTTCGTTATTTTTGTTACTTTATATATTTTCGTATTTAATGTTAATTATTTCATTATTACTTGGGATTGCTGCTTTATAAGACCAATATGTTATATTTTCTTATTTATATTTGGGTGAGTGTGTAATACGCAGCCTAAAGTGGAACATTAAAATCCACGTGGTGACAACGGACACGATGACTTTTGTAGTGATTCTCGGAAAGGACTACATTCTAAGTACAGGATATAGTGTACCGTCCGTCTGCAATAACATGGCCGACACAGTAATATCCGATCAGAAAGCAGTAAAGAATAGAATTTATGTAGTAAATAAAATACTCGTAGTACTGATAATGATATTATGCAGTTATGAAAATAGATTGCATTTTAGAAACGGCAATCATAGAAGATAAGTTAACACATTAAACGCCACGCCGGTCCCTAGGGACCAGAAGTTGATTTTTCGTTCATGTTATTCCCGCGCATGTGTAGGTCTTTGCATACTTATCAAACTGAATATTTAATTCAGGCGACATCGATATTTATTTGGTCATTGCTTTAAAGAAAGGAATGTAATACTTAAAAACATTAATGTAATTTATTAAAAGAAGGTAAATAAAGGTGATGTTTGTTTGTACATTGATTGCAAAAGGTTGTTATTTTTCACGTTAAAGTTTTGCGAGAAGGGACTATAAGCGAATTGAGGGTGCGAATCTAAAACAGTATTTATTGTGATTGAAAAAAGTCAGCTGAACCATTTGTTTACACTCTGAGTCACCTACCGGCAAGCGGCCCGCAGTAACCCGCTTGACGGCTAACTATGGCGTGAACGGAACATCACGTAAAATTGGCGTGACGTTTAACGTGTTAAATATGAATCTGTAAGTCGCAGATAAAGTAGCGAATTACGTAGAAAGGGATGCACATTCTTTGGACATTGAGCAAATGATCGCTTTAGAACACGATCAGTCTATAACGTCTCGATTGGCACCGATGCTAGAAGAAATTGCTGAAATTTCTCGTAGGTGATAATGTGATTGTTTGATATTGTAATAGACATGCATGCGTACGTAAAAGGCAACGAAACAATTGTTGTCAAGCCAGAGAGAGTTGCGAGGCATCAGAGAGAGCATAAATCAACTGTAGGGACACGGCTTTATAAAAAGTGTAATATTTGTATCGCTTATGGCCATCTTTACAGTAAACCTCCGGTACAATACTCTAGGAGATTTTGAGAAATCAGAAAAGACACTCTGTATGAATTTATTATATTGTCTAAAAATTTACAAACCAGGCAAAATGCCGCAGATTTCTTTGAAACATTTCACGGTAAAGTTAAATATTGGTCAAAATTTCTGGGACGCATAAAAAATTAGTTTCTAGTGATAGCTTGTCAGGCACCAGTTAATTATGACAATAAGCGTGCAATATATTCATCAATAACTAGCAGTTCATTCTCACACTCTTCCTGATATTTTATTTAAAGTCTCCATCTGGTTTTGTAGAGTCTGAATTTCAGTCGACAGCATGACATTGTAGGTTAGGAAGACTTGAGACAATGGTTCATGTACATGTACCGTGAAAGACCAAAATCTGGAAAATGTCGAGATCCACCGGTGAATGTCAAAAATATTTGTTAAATATCTTTGTTTCGGACTTACACTGGTAAATGTCGACATTCATCATGCACTAATGGTGAATGTTGAACATGTCGGAGATTTATATTTTTTTCTCCGTAATTCAATCGGTAGTCAAGTAACTTTTTTGCCTCTCTTTCTAAGAGGAGAGACCAAGAATTTAAAACATATAGTACATTCTGTATGAGAAAATAAGAATAGAGTAATAAAAAAATTACTTATGTGATTCAAATCTTATTTATTGCAACAACTTATATTATTATGACACTTTGAATTGCATTACAAGAATGTAATGATATATTCGATCTTTCTTTAGCAAATATTTCTGACATTCACAGGTGAATGTCGACATTCTCCAGATTTCAGTCTTTCACGGTAATATATATACCTCCAATTTGTTGCTAGAAGTTTTTATACAACTTTTTAACCTTAACTTAACAACATCATTTTGAAAAAAAAAAAACAAAACGTATGGTACAACCGGTTACCATTACTTCGTTAACCATTTGAAAATTTTACATAAAAAAACAATAAAAGGCTCCTTGTGTTTTTCTGATGGATAGAATAACACGCTTACTTGAGAAGAAAACTAATCTTTTTATAATTTAACAACTTTCTGATATTCAGCAAAAGCCAAGAAAAAGAGAATGGTGCAAATTAGGTTATCATGCTTGAGTTCTTAGAAAAGCGAATATAATAATCAGCTGCATTTCTTAGTTAGCCGCACGTATCATTTTGATATAACAAGTTTTCGACAATATTCCATTTGACTCTGAAGTTATTAACTTGCCTGTTTCAATATAATCTTTTGTAGGAAATCAAAGATAATCCAAAATGTCATTTTGACCTTATAGCGATGATTTTTTTTCTAAATACTGTATATAATTGTTATGAGCTGCAGTGAAAATGTCAATTATCGTGTATGTGTAATTTCTTTTAAATTCAAATTGATACATCATTGTTCTAGGATACGGTATCTGCCGATAATATGCCAAAAAGAAATAACACATGAAAATTAGGGATGTTTTTATCATAAATAATCAAGATTTATTAAGAATCGTGAAATATGTACAAGAAATGATACGCTATCGTTAATTTGGCCGTAATTTAAGGATTTATATAAAACTGAAACTAGAGCAGAAACAAGCATTTTACCACCGCAATTATTGGTGTAATCTTGTGCTTTGGTTACAAACAGCACATTACAATCCGCAACATATTGTGTACTATTATTTCCTAACATTTGTTTTAAATTCTATAGTGGTTCACATCGTATTTTTTTTATCTCAATTCTTGCCACCTTTAAGCCGATTATGGATTTGCACTTAGTATATAACGTGACCTTTTCATGTCAAGTGTAACGGCTATACAGCGTGAAGGTGCCGAAGGATCAATTAAATATGAGCCGGCTATATGTATCCGCTATAACGCGAACTAATCAATTCTGAGTTTCTTATGTTCAAATCGACATGCATGACCTATGGATGTGATTAAGTCAAAACATTGCTGACAGATGAAAAGTCAGATGCATATAAAGAATGTGTACTCATAAGTATTAAAACACATCATTTAAGTTAAATATTGTATATATAGTTCAAGTAAAAAGAAAGTTTCCAGCTTTATTTAAAAAAAATGTGCGGTAACTTTTGGATATTCTCCTGATTTATTTAATGCTCGAGTATGTTTCTGAGCAAACATAATAAATATCGCCGAAAATTAGAAATTTTACTTGATAAAGAAGTAGAAAATGATCTTCGTACTACCTAACCATATATAAACAAATTTTTTCATTTTTCAAGATTTGAAAGTACAATTTCTCCTCATTTTTTCTCAAAAACTTAAAAAATTTTTCTTTTTTTACATACTTCTTTTCTTAAAAACTTATATCTCAGTATGAAATAATTTTTATGAAAAGATACAAATATTTTTACTTGTATATACATAAATATTTGTACACTAGCTGTTTGTTGTGGCTCAATTCAGTTTTAACTAGATAGAAGAGAAAGAAAAAAGAAAGCGTACGTATCTAATGTATTTATTTTAACAAAATTTACACATTCCCTCTGGGTATGCAATATTTTTATTGTTCCATTGTTTGTGAAGATATAAAGATTGTCTGGTTTGCTAACACTAGAACGTGCAACATATAATTATCTATATAAGAAGCAACCCGTGGCTAGAACTAAGCTGGGGAATTTTTAAGATTGACGCTGAGCTTTGTTACTGGTGATTGCAAACGTCAAGAGAATTTGGAATTGTAACCTGTTAAATCGAAATGGCATATCCGTTGGAATCATAGGAATGCGAGGAATTACGACATCTGCATCTTTGAAAAGTATTGTCGAAATAATTACTTTTAAGACGTTGCTCATTAATTTTTTTTACAGCAAGCTGCGTGCCGTTGCAAAACTTCGGCTGGTTGATATTTGTGATATGATAATTGCTCGCTGATTTTTAATTGCAGCACGTATGGTAGGATCTTTGACAGATCTTCCACAAAAGTGTCAGCACTTATATGTGCCTCGCTTTGAATATTAGACTGAATAATATAGTTAAGTTCGTAGACGTTTTTTTTCTTGGCCGCAAGAATAGCTCGTTCACTCAGCCAATCTTGATTCTTATAATTGGTTTGAATATTAGGAGATACTTTTTCCTCCAATTCTTCTTTTCCGGCACTAAATTGCAGAAGTGATGACGCAATGAAATTTGTCCTGAAGTCAAATCAACGGGTAGTTTCCCACTCCCAATTTTCAGTAATTGATGTGAGAATATCTCAGCTGATCGATCGTTTTGCAGCTGGACCCGCATATTTCCATTTAATTTTAATATATTTACGTGTCGCCACAAGGTAGAATATACAGTATTAGGTAAGCATTTATTTCGTCTTTTGGTGTCGATCAAGGAATTACAGATAATGTCAATTATTATTGATTATCAATGAAAAGCCTCGAGCGATCTTTTGTGGAAAATTGTGCATTCATTCTAAACAATGAGTTTGCATATCTGCAATACTTTATCTATGCCGGATGCTCTGGGAATGCTGCACGTGGGACCTTCAATGAATTGCATGTTTAATGGCAACTTTAAAGCGGCATGAGCAGTTTTTCCAGCTAATACTAACGTCGTAACTATTCCGGACGAAACAAGAGCGAATGCTATGTCATTTTGGGACCGAATTGTCAGAATCAATTTAATCAGGAATGCTTTCACAGTTCCTCGAGGCGTATCTAAGAAGAAGATTCCTCCAACCCCGTTATTGACAGTTTACAATGTTTGATTGTAAATGCATTTTAATTCAAGCGTTAGCTTAGGAATATTTGATTGTACATACGACAAAAGATCATGGGTGGTGTAAATTTGTTTGCGACGCAATTATACATCGAACGAAGCAACAGCGGAACTATTTGATGATTTCATTACCAATTGATTGACAACCTTTTCGCAATTTTTAAACACAAATCTTCAATCATTATTAATAATCATTATCAACGCTTTGTTGTAGATTTCTGCTGCAAAATCTATGTTCATATTTGAGTTTTCTTTGTGTATTCGACGGAAAATATTTTCAGTGAGTAGGATGTCAATATAATTGCAAACAATCCACGAATTTGGTTCGGATGTGACGTGTTGCACGCGTCATTAATGCATACATCCCAGTGTCGGTCGTTCTCCAATAAATTCAGAGCTTGACATGCATTGCGGAATGCTATGTGTAACGCTTTTGACAATTCTCAATTGCTGGAAAGTCGTTGGATCGGACACATTTACCAATAGAATGCAAAGGAAGATTCATCTTGATTGGAATGCACAGTGCACAGAGTGCCTACAATAGTTTCTTTGAATATGCCACGTTATCCGACGGCTTGTCCTCCTCGTTTGTGTCGTTCAAATGATTTTCTACTCGCATTCCATGTATAATACGTAGGCACTTCCGAATACAGCAGTGTTTTCGCAACGCATTATTATGACTTACCGTGAAGAAAGCAGTTAACGTTGTAGCCGGTGGATTCAGGACGATTTGTTGTATCACACGATGACCACGTTTACACCTCTCTACCCATGCAGAAAATGATTGTCGGAATAAGAAAAGAATAATACTGATGGGAGGAACAAATAACTTTGTTGAAAAATAAAAATATTTTCATTAATTAATTGATTTATTTATTATAATAGGAAATTGATCCGTGATCCGGTCATAATTTCGTGAACGTCGTCGTGTAGCTGTGTCATTTTCGTTTCATTATTACACTATCTATTTTATGCAGTATCAGAATATTAATAAACTGTAGACGTACTTTTTGTCTTATTAATTTCCTATATCACCTCCCTTTGTCTGTATCAAGATTTGATGGTCTAAGTAGACAATGGACAAAAATAATACACGCTCAACGCTAAGTAGCGTAGTAACAACGATACTACGCTTCAAGCCTTATTGGGTAAAGAGAGACGGATCAGGATTTGCTATAGCAAAGCGGAACGTTATTGCCCCGATGCTATTTCTAATGTGTCCTGGTGTCCGGAATTAATTTACGTGGCTATCGTTTTTAGATATTTGTTGCAATTATTCAAATAGATTGAGAAAGAGGCTAAAGGCCTCCTGTTCTTATCCCTTCCAAAGAGTATTAACCCAACGATGATGTGCGTGAATGATTTTTTTGGGAATGGTTCATTTTGGCGTATAGGAAGGAATGTTTCTCACTGCACAAGCAGGTCAGACAATTTTTTTGAGGGGACATGAATGCGAGCCCGCCAGAAATCGCCTTCTCGAGTATACAGAGCACTCCCGTCCGTGCACTAACAGGACGGAATTAGTTAATTCGAGGAAAACACACGAATGTGAACTGGATTAAGATCTCGTTCTTGAGAATATATGCAGAAGTTAGAGTCGCGGAAAGTGTTTTAGGAATACGATTATTCTTGAACGCTTCTTGGCGGTTTGGCTTTGTCGATCTAATTTGACTTTGAATTTTATATCGTCGTACGGATTAGCAAAAATTTCGAAAATTGAGTAAGTGAGGTTTGTACACATGACTTCTCGGTTCGTGATGCTCGTAATAGTCGCGGATACTGGCCGTTTTGCTTGTCACCAAAGTCGGTGCAAGTCGGTTTCACTTAGCTATACGTCGTTTATTGTCTATTAATTGTCTAAAACTCTTACATTTGACGCGTGATTTGAATTCTAAATTCTATTCGAAATCTCAAGAGCTGTATTAAACACTACTGATTTAACTCACTACCGAAAACCAAATGCGGATTTATGGATCGATCTTTTGCTTCTTCTCTCAATGTCGAAAAGCGGAATAGAGATAGCGCATTCGTGTTAGCCGTCCCTGTTGTTTAGAAGGGATATTCTCCTTATGGCTCACCGATGTAGGTAGGCTGTGTGAATGTAATGTACTGTGAGATAGGAGATACCACCACCTCGCGAGCAGTGATTATCTTAGCTCCTGAAGATTGTGAGTCACCTTCTGGTTGGTAATGGCCCTTTTAGGGTACGTGCCGACCAGTTAGCCATTGTAATCATATGAGTTTGGATGCATCACGGTCTTACTCTGTGAATTGTATCGGCGTAATTCTTTCTCACTATTTCTCACGCTTAAAGTTGAGGAATTTACACCTCCTCAACACGATATCAATGCTCACTCTTGTAATCTCTTGGAAAGAGTAGAGTGTGGAATCAGAGACTTGTCATCTTCTCGCGTGCATCTCGTTGAATTTTCCGCGTGTTTGCTATCGGTGTGAATTATATATCGTTATGGTGTAAGCATTGTTATGACACCATACAAAATTTCAGACTAATTCATATGTTAGTTTTCATTTTGTAGCCAGTTCTGTCATACGCGTTTCGCGTTTTTCGACAAAATGGAAAAAGCGCAGTATCGACCCGTACTTTGCTTTTTATTTTTGGATGGAAAAACATACCAAGAAATAAAAGTTAAGTTAGATGTTATATATGGAGGCTTTTTGCTACTTATGACAACCGTGAGATATTGGCTTAACAAATTTAAACGTGATCGCACATTTGTTTTTCATAAGGAGCGGCCAGGCGGCCGGTTAGATATTTTTTGAGGGGTTAACCAGTTAACTGTGGCGCCCTCGTTGAAGAGTGCGCACCGTTTTGTGTAGCCAGAATCGAGCCATAACGAGTATATTCGTCAATCGCAGAGTAAGTTGCGCTAATGAGATATTGGATGAAAAAGATGGGTTTATTGTATAAAAGTGAAAATTTGATTACTAATATTTAGTTATTTGGTTAACATAAACATACATTACATACATATTAAACTAAAAACGCAATAAAAATTAAATATTCTACATATAAAGAATTTAAATTGCTGCTGCGAAGTGACATTCAGCGAAACAGGGTATTATACACAATGGGACTTTGCAAATCGAATACCTGTAACGCGATTCCTTCCTGATCTTACGTTTGTAGCAATACAAACACCTTCGCCAAGGGTTGTTTTTTTTTCGATGTTCCGGGTATATAATCCGGAACATGATTCCCGCTCAATTGGCTTATATTAGATCTAAATGGTCGAGTTTGTTTCGATTTATTTTTTTCAATTGGATACGTGGCAAAAGTGTCTTCAATAAATTTGAAATTTGAACCAGCAGCCATCAATAGGCTCAGCGCCTGGTCGGCGTCACGTATTTCTCCCATGACTGACCATACCTGAAGGAATCCTATTATAAATCAACTTTTTGACTTTTGCCTTTGCTCTTTTTAAGTTAACATCTAAAAAACGTTATCATTGCACATAAATAAATTCGTTATGCAAACTGTTAAGCTGTTTCAACCGGTACAACCGGGGACGCATGAGTTTATCTCAAACTGTTTATATTTTCTATTTGTCTGTTTTATTCCGGCATAGCCCTAAAACTTTCTAAACATTTTGAAATTTGAGAATATGTTTTGTTTTTCTCAAAAATTGTAATTTAAATGGCCAATGGTCGCATGACGAGTATATTCATCAATACACAAAATTGTGCCACTTCTCCGTGACCAGTATACTCGTCAACCGCAGTTAATTGGTTAAGGATGCGGCAGAAATGTTGTCAAAGTTTATTGATTTAAAAGGAGAGAGATTACGTTGAAAAATTAAAAAAAAAATATATGAAAAACCTGTGTCTTCATTCCTAACACGGGTACTTATTGGTCGACCCCCGCAGCATTCAAAAAATTTCAAAGGATGAATTAATACAGACACTAATATATCTAATTAAATCCACTACATTTATTTTTAGTAATACAATTTAGAAACAGAATTTTGGTAGCCCCATGAGCAATTTCATCCAGTTTATCAAAATTAGTTCTATCAGACTTAGACAAATAGATTTGTAATACAGCACAGGTATGCGCTCACACGTTATATTTTGTGTATGTAGATAACATCCCAACGGATTCCACTGCATTGGATCCTTTTTTTTTTACGTGGGGAAAATCTTCATATACTCCCCGACACCCTGGGAGGAAAGCTACGGAAACGCCGGATTCGTATCGGCTAAATTCCCCACAGCGGCCATTCTTTGCACCGTTTGGGAAGGCACTGGGAATTGGAAGCAACACATCACGATGCCCGACATATTAGAGTCCATAAGGGGTGACAGTACTTGGGTGGAGGGGGGGGGGGGGGTCTTAAGGTCTCTCCTGGCAGACCATCAACTCTAATTTGACGTTGCGCAATTACCGCGTAATACCGTCCTCTTGGGGAGTCGCGTGCAATTATGGATCCAGCCGCAAGCAACCATTACTTGTGCTACTGGTGGAATGGGAGATTTATCATACGCATGAACTCTCCCTCAGTGGCACTATTTGAAAAATATAATTAATCCCACGGGGGCGACAGAGAGCGTTCGCACTCTTTTCCACCCCTACCCGGCTGATGGAGCGCAGGACCCGCACGCTCGCGCACCCGCTCTGCACCTCCTTTTGCAGCATTACCTGCTCTTAGAAGGATCCCGTAGTGTGCCAGTAACTCTCGCTTGTCAGCATCGCGCGGATGACGGGTGGCAACGAGAGGTCCTTAGGCCGCGAATGCGACGCGATGTCCCGCACATGGAGGCAATGGTGGCACTGCGTCGTCTGTTCCTTCCCAATCTGATACAGGTTCTCACCAAAGCTACCATGCCCGGTGAATACTTGCGTCAGACCGTAGATCAGTCTTGCCCAGGTTCTGCCCAGTCACTTCTTGAAACTAGGCAGGATAGCTGGGACAGCGCGCTGCCAGGCTTTGCGCTTTGCGATTGCAAAATTGTCGTACTTGTCGGGCATCCGTATCTCGGCGGAGGGATAAGAAATGAAGGTATATCTTCCTCGCTTCCTCCTCCAAGAGCTCGATAGGTAGTTGTCCCGCCAGAACTATTGCTGCCGCGTAGAAGATCGTGCGGTACGCCCGTGTGATTCTGATCACCATCCGCTTCTCAATCCGGAGCTCCGTAAAGGGCTACGAACGGTACTATCCCCGCATAAAAGCACCGGACGCCTTCCTCGGGCCTCCTGAGGTGCGGGAGTAGGCGACCAAGTAGGGCCAAGCGATTGAAGTGGTTTGCGAAGCGCCACTGTCCATCTAAGGTGAGCCATAGGTACTTCATCCCGGATACTGACTAGACCTGGAGCCAGGACCTGCGCGAAAAGCGACGACGACGTGGATTGTAGAACCACAACGTTACCATCTTTTGGGGAGCCACGCAGAGTCCTAGCTCCTCTATCCCCGAACGACGCAGGTCACTCCGCATTCGGCGAGGCGTATGGGTTGTCCTCCGCGTGACAAGCACGTGTCATCTGCGTAACGTGTCATGTGCGTAATATGTCACGCTGACATTGGGCGGTAGTCAGACCAATCTGCTTGTTCGATAAGGTGGAAAAGCTATTCGAGCACTTTATAGCGTCCCGCCTTGTCGAAAATCTGTCCGGCGTAAATGCCGATCTGGTCAAAAGCCAGTTCAGCTTCAGAACGGGCCGCTCAACCATCACACGGGGGGTGGGGTAGCCTTGGCGATATCGCTGGACAGTGTCAACGCATTTATCTCCATGCCCTGGGAGGTCACCCTGGAGCGGCTTCGTTACCATCAGGTGCCACCCTTCCTTCAGGATGTAATCAGAGACTATCTGTCGGAGCGGCGAATAGAATACCCGCGCAGGTCCTGCACGCTAATCGTGCGGGAGACTGGCTCCAATGTCCCACAGTGCTTCGCTCTCCGGTCAATGCTGTAGAATATCGGATGCGACACGGTTTTTTCTGCCTTCGTCCCCCTCGGTGTCAGAATAACGTGTTACGCGGATGACACGTTCGTGCTAGTCACCGGGAGGACTATAGACTGACGCTCTGCCTCGCCGAATGCGAGGTATCTCTTACTGCATCAGTGGCACCACTGGAAGTTACGGTCGGCTCGAGCTGTTACTGCACGCACTTCCCTATGGGAGAGGGGGGGGGGGGCATGGCGCAGTGGCCGGGCCTCGCCGTCAAATAAGAGTTGTTGGTATGCCTGGAGGTCCTGACGCCCCCCCCCCGTCTCCCTTCAACTTACCCGCGGTGAAATACCGCGACATGTACCGGTTCAGGAAGGAGCATCGCACGTGGGGTACGCTCGCTACGCCGTCGGAGCTGAGGGCGTAGGAGGACGCCCTCGGGAGGACCTTGCGAGACGGGTGGCGCGAGCGGCTCGCCGATCCCAGCCTTCCAAGCGAGGCGCTGCGGAGGGCCTTGCTGCCGCGCCTAAACAAATGGTTGGATAGGGAGCATGGCCAGCTCTCCTAGAGGACCACGCAGCTGTTGACCGGTCATGAGTACTTTGGGGTGTTCCTGCACTGCATCAGCAAGGAGTCCACCCCGAATTGACACCAGTACCTTGAGGGCCCCCCGGATACGTCGCTCCACACGTTGTCCGAGTGCGTGGCGTGGGCAGCGGAGCGGGCGAACCGGCAGGGAGTCGACCGACTCCGAAGAGGACGCACCCGTTCCGGAGCGAGGGAGCCCCGTACCCGGAGCGAGCATCGGGCCCGACAGCAGGAGCTGCGGTGGGCCGAAGAGGAGAGAGCGGCGAGGGGAGCCGCCAGTCATCCGCCATAGGAAGAGGACGACGGGGAAGAAGAAGAAGAGGACGGCGAAGAGGAGGAACGTGCGCGAGGAGAAGAGACGGCCGGTGCGCGAGGGGAAGAGCTGGGGAGGGGCCGGGCTGAATCGCCGCCCCCCCCCTTGCGGTGAGTATACACTTTTGAACGCAGGCGAAGGGGGCTCCGGACATAATGACTTGAGTCTTCCCCGGGGCCCCTTTCATTGCACAACAGCCTGCTAGGGACAGCACGGTGGTGGTTTTTAATGGGTAAGAATCCCACACTACCCCGCTCGCGATTCGCCCGTCCGGGCCAGGGCGTTGGAGGACCCCCCCCCCCCCTGGGAGGGCGTGTCTCCCGTCCTGACCTGTGGGGCGAATTGCGCGGGGTGCCTTTTGAAGGTTTTCCCCACCTAAAAAAAAAGGGGGGGGGGGATAGGCTGGGCTGAGCCCACACCCTTCCCTCCCGCACAGGTGAATAAAGACAGTTTTTCAGGGCTCTTTTTTATCTAATGCAGGCGAAGGGGGCACAGGATGTAATGGCTTGAGTCTTTTTCTGGGGCTCCCTTCGTTGCACCGACAGCCTGCTAGGGAAAGCACGGTGGCGGTTTTTAGTAGGTAAAAATTCCACACTACCCAGTCTGCGAGCCCGTCCGGGGCAGGACAGCGGATGACCCCCCCCCCCCCGGGGAGAGCGCGAATCGGGCCTTTTGAAAGTTTTCCTTACATTAAAAAAAAGAAAAAAAAGCCTCTCCCCCTAACATAGGCGCCCTTAAAAGGCTGCGGAACGGGGGGGGGGGGGCACCATGACTTATTGCTTGTAGTCCCCACCCCTCCTCAATGCGTATAGAACGACTGCCGTGAGAGTTTTAGCCGGCAAGAATCCGACACTTCCCCTGTTCTCTCCTCAGGGAGTCGGGGAGTCTATGAAAATTTCTCCTCACGTAAAAAAAAGGTGCTGTGTTTAAATTGTTTTCTGAATTTTTTTAATGTACTATGGCATTCAAATTCTATCGCATCTTTTTCGACCATGCGCGCTATCTAATGTGTACATTAAGTACTCCTAACCTCCTTGCTCGTAATTTATATTTAAGACAACTCGTGCATGTGGTCTTAGATTAGGAGTGCCTGATATATGCATTAGATATCGCGCATGGTCGAAAAAGACGTGACCAAATTTAAATACCATGATACTTTGAAAAGGCTTAAAAAAGAATTTGTCTAAAGGACCTGTATAGTTTGGCGGTGAAGCAGTTGTCCGACAAACGAAAGGTTCCGGGTTCGAGGTCCTGGTGCAGCTACCCCAGTGTCCAATGTTTTCAGGCCTTTTATTATGATATGGCTTAATTCATCAACTTAGTTTTCATATTTTTTGATTTTCATTCATTCTAAACTTTAATAAATTTTAATTGTTGTGCCACGTACTATGTGGCTAAAAATGATTGCCTTTCTCACACGCATTGTCATTCTGACAACTGGAAATTTACTCTCTTATAACAAGATGGAGAAATTATTAAGTGTGGAAAGTGATTGCCCCCTAAGACTACATACACTTAAATACAAATTACGGACAAGGAGGTTAGAAGTGCCTAATGTATCAGCTGTACCGGTATGAAGTAAGCGTTCAGATACAAATGTGTCGATAGGGAACATTTGTTGAGAACGAGCGTTAATTTTTTTTTGTTTGGTTGCTATGACATCTGTGAAACATATCTGTTATACATCAAGTCATTGAACAAACAACATCATATTTTTTCATCGTGGTAAATATGTCGAATTTTTTTACCAGAAAGCGATGATTTGCGGAAAGCATTAATTTTTTGTTTTAATTTGAAGAAAAGTGCTGCAGAGTCGCATTGAATGCTTGTCGAGGCATATGGTGATCATGCTCTATCAGAAGCAACATGCAAAAGATGGTTTCAACGGTTCAGGGATAATGAATTTGATGCGAGAAATGAAGAACGTGGAAGACCACCAAAAAAGTTTGAAAATGCCGAATTGTAAACAACATTGGATGAAGATGATACTTTGAGTCAAAAGCAAATAACAGCAATGTTAAATGTTGCACAACAAACCATTTCTGATCGTTTAAAAGCTATGGGAAAGATCCCAAAGTGTGAAAAAACATGAATCGAATGAAAGACGGATGGAAAACCGAAAATACACTTGTGAAATTTTGCTTCAAGAACACGAAAGAAAATCAGTTTTGCATCGAATTGTTACTGGCGATGAAAAATGGATTTATTTTAAGAATCCTAAACAGAAGAAATCATGAGTTAATTCGAGAGAACCATCAACATCGACTGCAAAATCAGATCGATTCGGCAAGAAAGCAATGCTCTGTGTTTGTTGGGATCAGAAAGGTGTGGTGTATCATGAGCTTCTAAAACTTGGTAAAACTGTTAATACTAATCGCTGCAGACAACAAATGATCAATTTAAACCGGTTATTGATCAAAAAACGACCAGAATAGGACGGAAGACACGGCAAAGTAATTTTGTTACACGATAATACACCTGCACACAAAGCAAAACCGGTTCAGGATATAATCAAAGCACTTGGCTGGGAACTGCTACCCCACCCGCCGTATGCACCAGACTTGGCCTCTTCTAACTACCGTTTGCTTTCATCGACGGGACACGACTTGGCTGAGCAGCACTTCAATTCCTACGAAGAAGTCGAAAATTGGGTGTCTGATTGGTTTGCTTCAAAAGACAAAGATTTCTATTGGCGTGATATCCACAAATTTCCAGAAAGATGGTCAAAATATGTGGAAAGCAATGGTCGATACTTTGAATAAAATTTGTTTACTTTCCCATCCAAAATTGGTGTTTCATTTCCACGAAAGAACGCTCACTTCATACCGGTACACCTGATAAGTTTACGTGCATTTTATGAGGCGATATTACGTTGAAGGGTAAAGTTTAGAAAAATCTCCAACTTTACGTAGCTCCTCGTACCATGATGACCTTGCAGATAGTCTTACGTTGTGATATTTTTTAAATGTTTAGCCTCTAATTAAATAGTAGTTACTTTGAGCATGACGAACATCAGGAAGAGATACAAGAAATATTGAAAATGGAGAAAGATGATGACTGAGGAGGATAAGTTAATCATAAATGTCGAATTAGACCACCACGAAAGTCTATTTACTCAGAGTACGTTGAACCCACGCCTTCACAATATCTAAAAACAAAAACCGAATACGACTAGTGGTGAATGATTTGTAACCATTTCATTATACTCAACGTAGATTATCATATGTAGGAAAGAAAGAGTTGCGTAAAATCTTAGATGATTTATGACGGAGAGATATTATTCGTGATAGTGAGTTAAAATACACGTTTATAATACTTTTGGTTAAAAAAAAGGACGCGCGCGCGCGCGCGCGCGTGTGTGTGTGTGTGTGAATAAAATAAAAAATCAACAAACCAGCTTACGCAAACAAATAAATTCACTTCACTGAATAACAACAACAGAAAAAGAGAGAGAGAGAGAGTAGTTAAAGTGTAGGAAAACCATTTGGTGTCTTATTTGTCCAATATCAAATGACCTATCAACCCTAGCAGATAAATGTACTAAAACTTTTATACTCAAAATAAAATACTCTTTCCATTTCCGTAGAAAAAAATACACCTTTCCGTTAAAAAAAATAGTCTGATCTTGAAATAACATTGAGAATGGCATTTTAAGGACGAGAAGAGGAAAATATAACTGTGGTAAAATTATCTATTTGGTTAATCCCGGAGGAGTTCCCAAAGATTGTGGTAGGATGAATCGATGATTGATAGTATATATAGTTTATTAATTGAAACAATATATATACAAGAACTATAGACTCTAGTCGGATATAAAGTAAGGAAATTAATCTAGTTGTCGCACTTCTTAACAAGCTTGTCTTTACCAAACTCTGTTCATCGATTGCCTTGCATACAGCAGACACACACACGCGCGCGCGCACACACACCCGCACGCACGCACGCACGCACGCACACGCACGCACGCACGCACGCACGCACACACACGCACGCACGCACACGCGCACACGCACGCATACGCACACGCACACACACACACACACAGCGCGACGGTCGGCGCGACGGTCCGTCTCCAAAACTGCATTGTTCCAAAATTCTCGCGCACCACATAAATTTAGACACGGCAACAGCAGAAATTTACCAAGAAGATTTGACATCGTTAGTCAAATATTAGGCACTTCGTATAGACGAAAAAGAAAATAAAGAATCGAATTAAAGCCATGTTCAGAAGGATTTCGTATTAGATAAATTCACAGGCAAGCAGAATGCTAACAAATGAATGAACTTTTTCAAACGAGAATGTATAAGAAATCAAATAGGTTCTGATGAAAGGAAAATTCACGTATTACGTCTGTTTGTCAAAGGCTAAGCAAAAGAATGGTATTAGGCAAACATAATAAAACTGACAATAGATGGTGATTGGTAAGATTAGAAAAAATCAATTATGGACATGTATGCTAACGAAAGTTATAGATTTGTCCATTATGCATACTCGTATAAATGGATCAGCGGATCATTTCTAGATTATGCATTAAAAAAAGAAAATCTGCTGCTCGAAACAGAGCCAAAAATGTCAGTTTGTTCGAGAATAAATCATATAGTAATTGGGCTACCAACGTACGTGCAAGACAAACTAGATAAAGACGAAAATATTAACGACAGAAAAATTAATGAATCAGTAAAGAAGATACGCGCAATCCCCGATGAAAGGACCAAAATGTGAAAAACAAGAAAGAAAAAAAGTGCCGGCGAAAGCAGGAGAAAGAAAATCATGTGGGATATGTGAATCCCAAGGAAAATATATTCGTCACCATCCAGCAGAATTGTGTTGGAACAAACCTAGAGGTTATGGTAAGACAAGTGTCAATATAGTTGAATTAGAGCTAAAGAAAGAATTAGAAAATAAACAGAGAAAAAACGAGTAAGTATATTACTAATCAGGATTAGAGTTATGTTGGATAAGAAAGAGGAAGTAGCAACAGTATATGATAGTGGTTCAAATATAACAGTAATAAATGAAAAGGCGATAAGGGGGCTGAGAAAACCAGTCCCAAAAAGTAAAGAATGACTACATATGATTAGCGGTGTGCAACATCAGATAAAGAAAACTAAGATGACAATAAGAATAAATAAAATGGAGCATCAGGTACAAGTCTATGTAGTAAAAAATAATAACTTCTCATATGATGTATTATGGGGTTTGAATGCAATTAAACAGTTTAAACTAGTTCAAGATGAAAGTCTTAGAATATTTCAGAGAATAGAGGCAAAGTTAGAAGAAATCCAACGCGTAAGAGTAAAAGAAGGGGAAATTTAAACAAATTGCCAAAAGGTTGAGAATTCAGAATTAGTGTCACGATTTACCGTCGGGACCGATTTTTATATTGATTTATATTACGAAGATTCGCGGTTTTTCGGGGACAACGTGCCTACGCGACACTCCTCTGGGATGAGGCAGATTAATTAGCACGTTGGGCGAATTTTGGAGGTTGAAGAAGGATATCAACGAAATCTTCTTCCGCAATAAAGGCTTTTATTGCTTTCTCTAGTTTTCTATAAAAATTTCTGGTCTTGGAAATCTGTCCGGCACGCGCTTTTCGTTTAAGACGTTTACTCATCAAACTAACTGAAACGTCCGCAATAAAGGCTTTTATTGCTTTCTCTAGTTTTCTATAAAAATTTCTGGTCTTGGAAATCTGTCCGGCACGCGCTTTTCGTTTAAGACGTTTACTCATCAAACTAACTGAAACGTTTGGGGGCCGCCGATACGCAATTGAATGCGCCTCAAAGCTTTCCGCAAAACGGTTCGAGTCAGGACGTGGAAGGGACTCGTCGGTATTTCCTAGTCGCAAATGAATGCACTTCGGATCCTCCGGCTAACCCTTGTTACAAAACAGTTACTTAGAAAATCAGATTCTCCAGGACTTTCGATACGCAAGTGAATGCGCCTCAGATTGCCCGGGATTGTCTTAAAATTCCAAGTCCTTTCGATATTCAAAAGGTTTCGATACGCAAGTGAATGCGCCTCAGAAAACTCTAGGATATCTTAGGATTTAGTGTCCCTAAAACTATTGCCCGGGATTGTCTTAAAATTCCAAGTCCTTTCGATATTCAAAAGGTTTCGATACGCAAGTGAATGCTCCTCAGAAAACTCTAGGATATCTTAGGATTTAGTGTCCCTAAAACTCGTTGGACAGAGTTGCAAGTTAAAATGAATTTAACAAAATATATATAAATAAAACTATATAGGTCTTCTTGAATATAAGGATCGGAGAAAGGGAGATCGAGAACTTTTGACCGTTTGTTAAGAGCGTTTGTTCGAGTTGAAGTTCTACTAGTTAGTCAAAAATGATAGAGGCGATTTGTCTCGGGAGTTCCCATATATACATGGTTGGCGATCTCCCCTACCTAGCGAGGAAAAAATGCAAGGCATGGCTAATTCCTGCACGAGTCATGTGGCAAGTTTGTCCCATGTAAAGAACGCGAAAAAAGGAGCTGGGATGGCCTTCTCAGCTTACTGTAGTAAACCTAACGTCCGAGTCAGCAGTGCACCTATGTCACATTCCGCCCTGGTTTAATTCTCGATTTCCCTTTCCATAGGTGTAGGGTCAATGTACGTAACATTAGATAATAAATTGAAACACTTAAATGCAAAAAGAAAAAATATACTAATAGAAGTGATCACAAATAATGAAAATATCTTTGCTGTCAATAAATATGTTATAGGCAAAGTATCAAATTATGAAATTCAAAAAAACTTATTGAAAAATAGATATATATAAAAACAACCGTATCGTTATTCCATCCCAGATCAAGAAGAAATTGATACACAAGTGAATAATTTGTTGGAAACAGATATCATTGAAGAGTCAGAATCTCCGTACTCAGCACCAGTAACATTAGCCTTTAAAAAGGAAGATGGGACAAGATCGAGATTATGTATTGACTTCAGGAGTTTAAACGAAATACTAGTTCCAGAGTCACAACCTTTTCTACGTATAGAAGATATGATAGTAAAAACAAGAAATTATGAGTGGTATACAGTATTCGACATCAGCTCAGCTTTCTGGTCCATCTCGATACGAGAAACAGACGGATACAGCATTTGTAACACAAACAGGTCATTGTCAATAGAAGTGGCTGCCTTTGGAATAAAAATAACACCGGCAAAATTTCAAAGAGTTTTAGCAAATATTTTGAGACGTAACGGTCTACACAATTTCTGCACTAATTATATTGACGAAATTTTGGTATTCTCTAAGTCCTTTGAAGATCGTGTATAACATATTCAGATTCAGAATAAAATTGTCAAAATTCGACTTTGCGAAACATTCGGTAAAATACTCAAGATATACTTTGACTCTCAACACTGTAAATCTGCAACAAGATAACTTAATTTCCATAAAACTGTTCCTGAAAACAGAGAACACGAGATATGTCCGACAATTCCTGGGGATGGTAAACTTTTAGAATAAATATATACTAAACAGTACGGAGCTGTTGTTATCTTTACATAACCTATTGCGAGAAAATGTGAAATTTGATGGGACTGATGAATGCCAAAGGACTTTTGAGAAGGTTAAAAGACCATTTGAGGAATAGTCCAATATTAGCTATTTTCGACCCAGAAAAGAAAACATATGTATCGACCGATGTGAGCATTCGGGGAGTAGGAGCAATATTAAAACAAATACAAAATAACGGAGAATTATTACCAGTAGCATACTTTTCTAAAATCTCAGACCAGCTCAGATAAAAAAAAAGGCACCATACTTAGAATATTTCGCAATTTAAGAATCCTTGAGATACTGCCAACATTGGCTCCCAGGGATACAGTTTATTGTAATATCAGACCACAAGACCTTAGTGAATTAAAGTCAAGGAGAGATGAATAGATAGGTGATATGTATTGGATTCTCCAGGCAAAACTAATGAAGAAGCAGACGCTTTGTCTTGAAATCCAGTGCTGGAACATTTTGAGAACGCGGATGAGGTATTGCAGTTGATCAGTTTAGTCGCATTAGAGGGGATAAAGAAGAATCAAGAAAAGACGAAAAAATAAGGAAAAACGTATGAAAGAGAAGGAATACAGTATCGGACAATAAAAGGTCAAGAAAGAATTGTAATCACAACAGAATTCGGGGAGGAACTGATTACTACTGTACATCTATATTACGGCCACAGAGGTGCAGATCACATCGCGAATAAAATACGCCAATTTTATTATTTTGAGGGTATGGATAATATGATTCGGACGTATTGTGGGAAATGCCAGATATGCTTACAAAACAAATCGAGACGTAATCGTCAAATCGGTTTGTCATCGCAGTTAGGGCCGGCAAAATAGCCGTATGAGATTATGTCATTAGATACGGTAGAAGGTTTTGTTGGCAACAGATCGGCAAAGAAATATTTATACGTTCTAGCTGATCATTCCATTTGACATGCTTTCGCAAGTGCTTCAAAAGGACAAGGTTCAAAAGATTTTATAAAATTGCTTCAGCCTACAGTTGTAAATAATAGAATTAATCTTTTATTGACATATCAATATTCAACGATTAAATCAGGAGAATTTCAAGATTTCTTACGAGCTCATGGAATCATCATTATTTATACAGCAGTGGACTGTCCAGCATTAAACGGTATAAATAAAAGGCTTAATCAAACGCTAATAAACAGAATACGATGTAAGATAAGGGAAAAGGCGAAAAAAGCATGGCCAACGGTGGCGGCAAAATGCACGAAAGAATACCTTCAATCCATTCATAGTGTAACAAAGTTCGCACCAGAATATCTCTTGACAAAAAAAGATTCCAGAATATTACCTATCGAACTAGAAGTTAAAGGAGATTTAAATGAAGATCGACAAACAGTATTTAAAAATTCGCAAAACAATCGTCTCAAAAATAATAAAAATAATCTGAGAGGTAAGAAAATTAGTCTAGTCGTCGCACTTCTTAACTATTCGCGTCCGACTTTTCCAACTATCTTTTCCCGACTCTCTTCATCGACTGTCTTTTCCAAACTCTATTCCTCGACTCCAGTGCACACAGCAGATACACACACACACGCGCGCGCGCGCACACACAAACTCGAGGCCATAGGGCACTCGAAATTCCTATGCTCTTTGTATATATTATATAACGGCAAGACGGTCGGCGCGACGGTCCGTCTCCAAAACTGCACTGTTCCAAAATTCTCGCGCAATACACGATGGAGGATGTAAACGGGGAAACTTTTCGTTTAACATGAGTTTATTGGTCCGTTTGATTTCGGAGGAAGATTGACGAACGTGAAAAACAGCCTTTGTATTTTAAGTAGTACAATTTCACCTGTATAATTTTTAACTGTACAATTTTACCTGTATAATTTTTAACGCCTCAATTGACGAATTGAAAACTAATTTTCATAGGTAAGATTGTATATTGATTTTTGCTGTATTATCATGTATCATCTAATTTATGTAAATAAATTTCATAGAAAATTCGTCGAGTGGTTAATTTCAAGGAGAGATTGAGCATGGTCACTCACTCACTTACACACACGCGCGCGCGCACCATAGATAATGTTCTTTTATCTTTATTAAATAAAAGACTCAAACAATTTAAGCACCCATCGAATGTAGCTCCGCAGGTACAGGATACTATTACAATATTTATTGTAGTTCCATACATCAATCCCATTCCTAACAAACTCAAAAGAATTTTTTATATAAACCTAAAATTAACACTTTTATTACAACATGTTAAGGCAAAGATTCAATTTGTAAAAAGACTCATATCGTACAGAATTAAATGTAAAAATGTGATAGGTGCTATATAGGACAGATAAAACCACAAATTAAATATTAGGGTTAAAGAGCATGTACATATGATAGTCTAAAGACTAGCTGTACTATAAAGCCAAACATTGCTGTAATCTCAGACATACTTTCAATTTTTAGAATACAGAGGTTGTAAATCAAGAACGGCACTATTATAAATGCCTAATAATGAATATATTAAACATTAAAACGGAAACGTGTATCCTTAATATGCAAACAAGTATAGAAAATATAAACTTCGCATATAATAGACTTTTAAATTTACTCGGTAATTTAAATAGAAGGTAATAATCAATCATACATGATAGAACCATACTTCCATTTTCGAATCAATCAATTAATAAGATCTCTTTAAGAATTGAATTTTAAATTATGTAATGCTCAAAATAAACAATATGACAACTATGTTACAAATATCTTGACTTATTGATTTTTTTACGAAAGATCATGTCGAAAATCTAGGTAAAATGAATTTGCCAGTTCAAAAGAACAGATTATAATTTTTTCATTTATTCTAATACATCTTCGATCGTAGGTATACTTGGTAATCTGTTATATATTGTATATTCTAAATATCTAATGTGTATTGTACTTAAAATATTGTAAATACTGTCAAACTCGACGCTAACATTTATCTTACCCTTTTTGTGGTTTGGAATTTAGGTTTCCTTATCTTTATTATATTTTCTGTCTTACTGTAAATTTCTTCTATTCTAATATTCAACCATTTGCTAACTCCTTTTGTTTGTACTATATTTCGGAGATTATCCCTATCAACTTTGATGAATACACTTAAATACACGAGAAAGGAAAGTGGGTTTCCTCTTTTTTATATTTGTCTATTAGGTACGTAAGTAAAAATAAAAATGTTATCTATTGTGGATCGGCTGCCTCGAAATTAGGTATGTGTTTCTAATATGACATGTTTTCTTTTCAATTAATTCTTGAACATTTTATCCAGTACCATTGTATGTTACATACGTTGTATTCAATATGATTATTCCCCGGTACTTATTTATTATACTTTATCTGTACCTCCTTTTTTGAAGATTCGTGAAATCATTCCCTTTTGCATCTGTCTGGAAACCCTTTTGCACTCCATACCTTATTAAATATTTCCATTAGTTTATTTACTATTTTTTTGTTCGTATAGATCCAAGCTTTATTTTTTATTTTCTATTCCCCTACTAGTTTCTTTTTTCAACTTTCTGATTTGTTAATTTACCTAATACTCGGTGATACTCTCCATCCCGATTGATATTTTCACGTCTTCGTCGATTCCTCCCTCTCTAATACTTTCCTTTTTTGTGATTTTTAAAATGTTTAATTGTAATTGAATTTATTTTTCGGCACGGACTGCAAAGGTCATTTGGCCTAGGGACCTACTGTTTAAGGTGAGTTCCGAACCACTAGAGCTACGGTATACATATCACGTAAAAAAACCAGAGGTGATGGGCGGGATTCGAACTCGGTTCTGCCGCGTGACAGGCTGAGTATCTATCCACTACACCACCGTAGCTCCTAAATTGTAGTTTAAGTGTTTCCACAATTTTTTAGCTCTATGTTGCTTGATGTTCCTTATTCTGTTTTTCACTTTTTATTTACATACTTGCATATTTAGTTTTCTCTCTATAGTCACATCATGTTTTTTTTCCAAATTATGCATTTTTTTTCGTACATTTTGAACTACCACCATTTAAAACTACCCACATTGCATTTTTAAAATTTTTACTTCTTCTTTTCGTAACGTTTTATTTACTTTCTTCGGCATCTTTTTCGTCATTTTATTATCTTTTGTTCTAGTAACATTGATTTTGTTTTATTCGTTTAGGAAGTCTGTCTTACCTTCCTCCGTCCAGATTCTTTTCTTTCTGCTTCCTTGTTCCTGAGTTACCTCCCTTATTTCCTTTCTATATCTCTTGTATAATTCAAGAATGAGAAGCATATCATTCTTCTATTGTCAATGATTTCATGTTCTCTTTTACATGAAATACTCCATCGTACTTTGCATATCTTTTTATTAGTTTTTTTGATATTTTTCATATTTTTATTTAAAAACTGTTTATATTTTTCACTTCATTTTTTCCATTGTAAAATCTAATGTTCATATTTATGCAAAACGTTATAAGTGTAGTTTAATTTTTAATTGGCATCATAAAAAGAAATCAAGAGGACATGTATCAAGTGAGTTGGGTGATTATGGTTATCACAGGTCTCAAAACATTTCTCTTCATAGGTGGCCTTGTGTAAATCTCCTTAATATATTTTCACAAAAACATAGTACCATGAGGTGATAAACTTTGTGATACTGTACAAAATTTTTATTTACGACGTTTTTTGAATTGTTTTGGAGATATATCTATAGGTAGTTTATTTGGAAAAATCGATCTATATGATATAGTTCACAGCAATGCATTATGAAAATTTGTGAAATACTTAGCACATCTTATCGAAAGCTCAGATGAAATACATACTGTGCAAATGGATTAACGATGAAGAAATATAACTGCGCATGCACTCAGCTCTGGCGACATGAAGGAGGGGTTGGCGCGGAATATGGAAATCATAGGGAGGGAGAAACGATAACCGCGACGCTAGCAGTCAGTCCGCTCGAGCGTGTTGTCTGTAATCGACGGAATTAAAAGACACGTAAACGATCTTCGAATATCGACAAACGAACTCTCTAGGTGCGGATTAAAAAACACGAGTATGCCAATATCTAAGATGTTACATTAGATCGTGAAATATTTCAAATCACAGTATACAATATCGAAAAGTGTCTTCCCATAGTATTATGTGTGATTTTTATTGGTCGGCTTTTTAGAGGGTATAAGGGATATTCTGTTTTGTGATTGAGACTATCTCATCGGTTTTCTCGATTTCTTGGATATTACTTTAAAACTGTGTCTCCACGGATATAAGGTTTAGAAAATGTGGTAGTTTACGACGCTTTCGCTTTTTGCCATGCGCCATAATTTATAAGTGGAAGTTCTATAACTCGTTTAATTAAAACTACGTTTATAACATATGTTGTGAAATACAAAGTTAAATTGTATACAATGTAATTATATGGAAACCTATTATCATGTTTATTTTTTTTTCTAAAATTTAATTCGGTTTTCAATCGATGTTATCTAAGTAAGTATTGTGTTTGCAGAAATAAAATGTGACAGTTAATTGCCATGTCATTGTAACGAAATATTGAAAATTGACCACGTGACATGCGAAAGTAATATTGTAGCTTATTCACAAAAATCGCGAAATAAAAGAATATAAAATTGGTTAAATATTGCAAAAAATGCATCATGATCTGTGTTGCTTCACAGTGCTTTTCTTTGTTCTTACGTTTTTCATTTTTTGAGCATGATTTAATCTGTACGCGTAGATTACTATTAGGTATCGAGAGTTAAACAGTAAATTTAATATAATATGTTTCCAATTTCCGCTGCACACTCCAGATAATGGTTGAGAATTCTTAACAATAGAATCCGCGGATACTTTCTTAATGTATTTAGATTTACCATTAATATCTTTGAAAAGAAAAGAAAAAAGTATACAGATCCAGTTAATATTTCATGCAGTGCGAAAAAGTGACAGAAATTCTTCGAAAATATACCGCTGTTAATTTATTAGATAAAATATCACGCATGTATTATT
This sequence comes from Ampulex compressa, assembly GCA_038496175.1. Taxonomy (NCBI): domain Eukaryota; kingdom Metazoa; phylum Arthropoda; class Insecta; order Hymenoptera; family Ampulicidae; genus Ampulex; species Ampulex compressa. The sequence goes on from JBCFXI010001684.1 coordinate 31,583, forward strand.
TTGATTTTTGCGGTTGTTTTAAATCATTTTAAATTATTTCATGATTTTACTTTTGCCGTTCATTTTCGGTTAGTGGAATACTGCCTCGGAAATTGCATTTTAACGGGTATAAAATGTTTAAAGATAAACAGTGATGTTTGAAACATTTCCATTTTTTGTCCTGTACCTAGTTTCATCCCAGTTAAAGACTTACTTAACGTTATTATCATGAAAGGTGTATTGTGCATTGTTTTATTTTGTAATCCTTTGTGTTTCATCAATTTTTTTTTATTTTTTGAACGTTGCACAACTTTGTACATTGACGGATAAAATTTGTTGACGTTTCGACTACGTAACCTCTCAATGTCTCCGACTTTTACCGTGTGTAGTGTTTTGTACATAAAAAATTAAAAAAGTCTTAGATCTTGTGTGATTTCCAGGAAGTTATAATATTTTATTGTCATATTTCATTGTTCTATTTTATTGTTGATAGATTGTAAAAATAATGATTGCTATTGCAAATGTCATTAATATTGTTTCAACGGGAAGTACTTTCAAGAAAGTTTATTGGGGAAATAGTAGTTGATGGTTAGCCTTAGTTAACTTAGTCCAGGTTTAGTAAATTCAAATTGCAGCACGAGCTGCATTGACAACGTAAAACTTTCTAAGGGCCGCGCATAAAAAAGAAGCCTTTTTCGAATATTTTTTTTCAAAATCTGGTTTTTCTGTAAATGTCCTACTTCTTGACTATTGTAAGAAATCAATCCTAAAGCAGAGGTACACTGAAAGTGTTCAGAGTAAATTTAAAAAATACAAAACTACGACCAGGTATGAAAAGACAACACGAAATTCTGGCTATAACACTAGCTATGAAATGTATTTTTATTGTAATAAGTCACGTGAAAATGGAAATGTCCGATACTTAAAAAAAATAAACACAATTCATCATAGCTGATTACAGACGGCATGTAAGAATTTCGCAGCCCTCGATATAGCCAGTTTGATTTAACCAATAATTCAACGTAATATTTTATTTTTACAAAGACTAATAAGTACTCCTTACAATTGTCTAATGGAATGATTATTTTGCTTGGCCGTTTTTACGCAACTCTTATGTGATTATCAATTGCCAGATTTCATTGTCAATTGTAGTTTTGTTATCTTCACCTAATATAACAATATGTGACAGAAAATGTGTCCTTTGACTAACTAAGATTCATTGATATCTGTAACAATAATACAGAGTTGAACACCTTATTTATAAAAACCATTCTTTATTTTGGTACAAGTATATAGAGAACGTAACGAACTGACATTGCATACGCAGTTTATGAAAACAACTGACTATAAAGAAAAAACGAATTTACCCGACAATTTTGCTTTACGATTATTCGAAACGCATAACAAGTGTGTTGATTTGAAAGTTCATTTTTGGCTATTAAGGTTAGACGTATGTTTTTGGTTAAAGTAACTATGATGTATGGCAAGATACAGCAGATAAGCTTGCGGTTGAATTTTTTCATGCGTGCGATACGACTGTGTCATGTATACCTCTTAGACAGAATTAGAAAAAAAAGTAAGGTAATCTAAATCATTATCTTAAATCACATTAATTTTTGTTATTAATAATTCACAGTTCTTAATTCCTTTGTAGAAAAATTATATTTGAAAAGGTCCTCTTGAAGTAGGACGAAACGTCATATTAAACTATTGTTTTGGAGTATTATTTGTTCGATCAAGATCAAATTTAACCCCAAGTTATAATAAGAAAAAATGTAAGTCGTTGGCTGACTGGACCGTAAGTTGAACTCGGGGTTTTTAATTTCCCGTTGAACTGTTCTACCAATTCATTATAAACTACGCAAGTCTCTCGCCGAATTTATCTACGAACACCTACTATGTTAAGAGTATAATGGAAGTTCTATCCTATATTCTGCCATTGTGATTAAATATTCGCTCTCAATCGGTTTTATCCTTATATGTTTTGTACCTCGTGGTATGAGACTCGCTGAGTGCCAATACCTCGGTTTACACACACGTCGTCTTTGAGTCGTTCAATTTTTGCCATAGATTGCACTCAACAATGTTAACTTGTAATTCCTTTGTCAAAATGTTGTCTCAGAGAGATAGCTTTTATAAGAATCGAATCCCACCTCCATACCAGATAAGCCCGCATTTACAAGACCTACAAAAAAAATTTGGAACATTGGGTGACTGAGTGGAAGAATTAACACGGGGACTATTTTTGGCAGCATATCTGAATCTATAATCGCAAAACTAATGGAAAACCTAAAATAATTTTCGAATAAATACACAAGCTTGCACTTAAAAAATGTTGTATATTCTGAAAAAATATATATAGATATAAGTAAAATGTAAAGGGTGGGCCATTTAAAAGTTTGTTTTTAAAAACGCTATAAAATGAGTCTACATCAATATTTAAAACAAAATTTTTTTTATCGTAAAGGTTGGAGTCTCCGATTTAAGAATGATAAACAATTTCGTTCGTGTGGCTCCCTCTGCTGGCCTTACAGTGAGCCATCCTGCGAGTCCAATTTTCAAGCACTTTTTCGATGACTTCGTCTCCTATCTCGCTAATAACAGTTGCGATGTTATGTTTTAACGCTGGAATTGTCTGTGGATTATCCGCATAACATCGATCCTTAATGGCACTCCACAGAAAAAAGTTTAACGGCGTCAAATCGCAGCACCGCCCATCTCCATCCAATTGACATCTCCAAAACGGCTGATTATTCGGTTGTCAAATTCGGTGCGCAAGAGATCGATTGTCAGTCGGCTTGTATGGCATGTGGCACCATCTTGTTAAAACCTAAGGTCGTCCATATTCATAGCATCGATTTGAGGCCATAAAAAGTTGGTCAATATTTTCAACAGCAGCATTTTCAAAGAAAAATGGGCTAATTATGCCACCACTTCTAAATCCACAACCAAACTGTCGCTCTTGGTGGATGCATTGGCTTCTCTGCGATTACGTGTGGCTTTTCCAAACCCCAAATCCGGCAGTTCTGCTTGTTTACATAGCCCCTGAGATGGAAATGCGCTTCGTCTAAAAAGATAATTTTTCGACAAAAATCGACGTCATTATTGAGCTGGTCTATGGCCCACACAGCGAACCGATATCGAAGCGGATGATCATTTGCTTTCAACTCCTGAGTCATCTGGACCTTGTAGGCAAATAATCCGAGGTCTTTGTGTAGTATTCTTCTCAGGCTGGTGCGACTAATGGCCTGTTGTTGCAATCGGCGTCGAGTTGAGGTCGATGGGTTCTATCTCACACTACGGGCCACAGCTTCAATATTCTTGGGAGTGCGCACTGTCCAAGCTCGGAGACCACTTTTGTTATCCAATAGCAATCCTGTCTCACGAAATTCTTCGCCAATTTCATTACAGCGGTTCTGCTTGGCGCTTCTTTACGACCCATATTTCTTTTAAAAATTTGCACGATTTCGGCTACACAACACTGACTTTGAAAATAACCAAACCAAACACCAGTGTTGCCATATCCTATAATTTAAAAACGAACCAGGAGATGGTCCATCCTGCAATTAGGGAATGTTATGAAATTATCATAAAAAAAAAAGGAAAGTAAAATAGGCATTTGCAAATGCAAATATCCGTTTAATTACACGGATATGATTCTATTTTTTCTATTATTTTATTATATTTAGGTTAAATTTGAAAAATCAGTTTTCGTAGATCTGGATATAAATTGAATTGGTTTTTAATGTTGGTTTTAATCCTACTGAACACTAAAAATGTCACTTTGCGCGAATAAATAAAGCCCGATTTTATAATGCATCAGTTGCTCTGGTGACATTAGCAGGAAATTGTTAGTCAAATTTTTATATTTGTTATTAGTAACAGAATTATTTCGAGCATCCCAGAAATCTTTTTCCTCACCTCGCTTTGGAGACCATTAAACGGTCATATTTACCCACAAACATCCAATTCTCTCCTGAGTATAGAGGAGTTTCAATTTGTTATATGTGTATACGTGTACACTATGCTATACAGGTAACGTCTACTGAACTAATAATGAGTTTATAATTCATGAACTGCCATGAAATTAGCATGAAAACATAATCACCGTTAAACAATCTAAAATCTTTAACGTTTTGTTGACTATCAACGTATAATTCTTTAATATCAAGGGGTTCTTAAACTGAGGTATTGTAATTGCCAATGAAGTTAGTTACGATTCGCTGTATGGTATACAAGAGGCCTTACTAATCAATAATGAATAATTTCTTAATCAATACTACGGAGAAAAGTGCGTAGTAAATATAACTTTTGCGTTTTGTAATGCTAACAAAAATAGGTCTCTTGTCAAACAAAACGTGATAAAAAGTAAATAATCTAATAGACAAAGAGGTTATATTATTTTTCCTAAACATTGTTTTCATGATTTGTTTGTGAAATATTGTCCAACAGGCTTTACAGCTACTTCATAGTTTTTAACCATAAGCAATTTTTTTGCCTATTCCGCTTAAAATATCATGGTTAAAAATAGTTTGATCATTGGTTTTGTGTCGTGTAATTAGATATTTTTCTTAGTGTTTTGTAATTGTATAATTATTTTTACACACTGCATATATATTATGCAACTGTAAGAACAAGATGTTTGTAAATACAAACTGTGCTGTAATATTGAGAATATTGTAAAAACTTTCTTTATCCTATTTAAGCAGGAGCTTTTTCTATTCTATTTTATTCATTTATTTATTATTATGGATAACGCGCTGTGTTTGATAATTATATCCCGAGGTTTTAGTCTTTACAACAAAAATGGTATATTATCAAGTAATTCTTTATATTTATGAATTTACACTAAAGTAATATGTATTTTTGTACGTTAATTTTCAAACTTGAATTTCCAATTTCTACAGGGTGGTGACATGGAACTTCCAAAAAAATTGGGAATTGGTGGTGGATCTTTGTTTGTCTTTGGAATCATATTTGGATGGATGGGATTTCCCGCGATTCTCAAATCACAAATTAAAGCCGTAAGTAAATAATTATCTACGGTGCTTTGTCCGCAGGACTTCACTACCTTAGTACAATTTAGTAAGTATTGTTGCTCCGGAAGTTGCTTGCTGGAGGCATTTCGTCGATAAACGAATAAGACGAACAAAATGAACTACACTAATGAACGGATGCCACAACACTTTACTCTACAATAGTTCAACAAAGATCGCACAATTTCATGTCTGTCTTTCGTGAGCGTATTCACGCCACTCTGCTTTTATCAACAACCGTATACGGTTGTTAACCGTATACGCGATCGAGCATTCAATCCTGCTTGTAACATGGCATCCTTAATTGGCGTATTAGTATTAGTCAAGAATTAGGTTGATGATGAACACAAGTGAAATATCTACATCGAGTACTGCGAGGAAAGCAGTGTAAGAAAAAGGAGAACCATTTTGATTCTGTAATTGATGTCTACATTTATGTAATATAAAAATATAATCATTAACACTAAAGCAGACTTTGTGCCTCAATATTAATACATTTGTTTTCGCATGCCTGATCATTTAGAAAATTAGTATTAAAAGGATTAAGATGTACATATTACAAATGCAAATTTGACGAACTTTCACAATTTATGAAAAAAACCTTGAACATTTCTTCAACATTTGGTCTAAAAGTGACACTTTAAATAATAAATTAACTGAAAAATAAAGCAAAAATTTTGTAATCCTTTTTTAATATATGTTAACAAATATTTTATTGCGTTAGATCTTGATCACTATGACTAAATGACCTCCATAATGTACTGCCAATAACAAACATGTATATGGTAATTTAAATAAGCATGCGAACATATCTAGTCTTCTTGACGTTTCCTATGTTGAAAACTATGTTCATTTTGCGCTGTTTTACTCCCTCTGCTTCGCGCAGTTAAGTATGTTTATTCATTTTGAAGAACTTTATTAAAACGATAAATTCTTGGACAAATGCTTATTTAAGTCGTAATATATTCTTTAGATAGTTGGGCTAATTTGTGGAATTTAAATGTATAGTTCACGAACAACTTGCGATAAACGGTAATGAAAAAAAACTTTAATCCCCTACTTAATAGATTTTAAACTTACATAATAAAAACGTAGAATGAGCAGAAAAAAATATAACTGACATTGCTTAGTACTTGATTGACTTTTTCGATAACGTAGCAGAAAGATTAGACCTGACAGTAAGATTAGCGATATACACGTTTGTAGCAGCTGCTCTATACTTATAATATCTACTAGATAAGTCGGGGGCAATTTCTGTTGCATGCACTATATTTTAATAAAGGGATAAGAGGGACAAAATTAAAAAAGAGGAGAGGTTGAGTAAGTACGTGTGTACATGGGTGCGCCCATGTGTGAGTGCGTCGAGTGGGCGCGTGTGTATAGATCTCTGTATACAATAGATTAGCAGAGATCAATAAAATGATATTCAAGTTTGAAAATATTTTTCATTTCTGTACGTCTCATTTGTCGTTAAATTTTTATTACTAATAATGTATGCCACAATACTTTTTTTCGTGGCTATAACGATTTAAGTACGTTTTGCATAAGTGCTTTAAATCGACGTCTTCTTGATATTTCAGTTTTTTAATATACCTAACCTGTAATTTATATATAAACTATAACTACTGAACTTATTTTTGTTACACATTTGGTAGTACATAAAATATCACTAAACCAATGTCTATATGTACTTAAAGTAATGACTGTTAGGGGCAGTGCTTGAATTATTGTAAAAAGCCAGTATTTTCAACAGTATCTTTATTAAAATGAAGACATGATTGTTGATTGCTGTTCATTGACAACTCTGATTGATATAGTGTAATTCCATATAAATGAGCAATAATAATATATAAAATTTGTATGTAAACTTTGTACATTACTCGCACTCTTCGAGCCGCATAAACGCATGAGTAAATAAATGTAAATAAATAAGTAAAAAACGTTTTATATTTTATTTCTGTAACTAAAATAGAAATATAAAGTAAAATAAAGCAAGTATATTTTATAAGGTCTTTTCTTTGGATTATTGATGGACTACAGGCTTGCGACCTTTTTACATTTAAATTAAGGACTGCATATTTTTCAAAATCTGTATGTATTTTTTATTAAAGTAAATGCATGCAGGCCAAGAACGTGCAACTGGTAACCGTGTATCGTGATATTTTGTTAATTACTTAAAATGCATGATATCTATACTTTTGTTCTTTTCCTTTGTCAAATGATACAGTGATGAATAAGACAAAGCATTCCGTGCTAAGGACAAAATCTTATTACGAGACTTGCAGAATTAGAAATGACTTTGTCAAAATCCTTGAATTTTATCGTTATTCATTCTACAATGTACTGTGACATTATTGCCGTAAGTGCAGACCGGGGATACGCAGAAGGAAAATGTATAATTAACATAATTCCAGTCGTCGGTAATGTATTCGCGTAGTATGAACAACGTTAATCAATGAGAATATCATAACCTAGATTGAAAAGCGTCTGGCATCGATTGCAATGCACTGACAAGCGTGTGCGATAAATTCTGTTTTTATACGTATAATAAAATATATTGTAAAATATGGTTTATTAAAAATGGTTGAAACTTTACAATAAGACTGTTAAAACTATTGGTGATAAATGAAATGTAGAGTTTGGTATGAGATTGCGAGCCGTACTTCTTAACTATGCGCTATGTCGTACCTCTTAATTACTTCACTTTTCTCTACAGGTTTTAAACCGTATAAAATACACTTTATCGCTTTACGTAAAATATCTCACTTTCTTTAACCATGTGCACTGGCCTCGTGTACTGCCCCTTGCCCTAATCCATAACCATCATTACATATTTCTGCTTTACTCGATTTTAATGTAATACAAATTGGAAAAAAAGAACATATTCCCTATCAGTACATTTTGATGAAATAGTTTGATTTGTTATCTCATATATTTACTTAATTTTAATTTTGGGAGAAAATAGCCTTACTCATTTTGTTAGAAAAATGTTCTTGATAAAAAAATTCTTAGTATCTGCATTTAAAACTTATAAATACTCATGTATATATTTAACCTATTTTTTTTTATTCATTATTGATTCGAACATGTGAGTGACCTAACTGGAAAAAAATTGATTCAAAGATTTGTGGATTTGCTTCAATGCTTACATTATTTTATATTTCTGTCAAAGTATTATCGTATTTAATAGAAAAGTAAAATTGGAACATTAATTGTGTTTATATTGTATAATTATGTGTGAGTGACATAATAATATTTTTCTATGCACAGAATTTTGTGAGATGAAAAGTACGCGTATAAAAGATAATTTGACAAAACGTTTGCTATAATGTGCTTGAAAACATAATAATTAATTTATTATTATCAATTTGTCGTATTATTATCTAATTACAATGCTTTATTTTTCACATTGTATTTTTATTTACATATGATTCTGCTTCCGCAAACGGCCAATTATGTCGTGGGTATAGAGAAGTTTCACTCTTTTATATATGTCTACATTTCGTTATACAGGTAACATTAACTAAACTAATAATGAGTTTATCATTTCTGAAATAGCAAAAAATTGGCATGAAAACATAATCACTAATAAACAATCTAAAATCTTTAACGTTTTTTTGATTTTTAACAAATAATTCTTTAAAGTCAAAGGGTCCTCAAACTGAGGTATTGTATGGTATTTATCAATGAAGCTATTTACGATTCTCAGTATGGTATACGAAAGGCCTTCCTAAACAATGCGTAGAAAATATAACTACATTTTGTAATGTTAATAAAAATAGGCCCCTAGTTTACAAAGAAAACGTGACAAAAAATAAATAATCTAATAGACAAAGAAGTTATATTATTTTTCCTACACTTTGATTTCATTGTTTGTTTGTGAAACATTATCCAACAGACTTTGGTTTTTTGGACTTTGGTTTCAGACAACTGATTTTTTTTTTGGTGTTGTATTATTAGATATTTTTCTTAGTATTTTGTAATTTTACATAGATACTATGCATTTATCACAAACTTAATTACAAAATTTGATGTTATATTCATGATATTGGAAAAAATTTTGTATCTTTTTTCATTATTTAATTTTATCTTATTTTAAGAGTTTTTTTTATTTCAATTTATTTATTTATTTATTATTACGGATAACGTGCTGTATTTGATTATTATATTCCGAGGTTTTGTTCTTTATAACAAAAAAAGTATATTTCTAAGTAATTTTTTATACATCTGTATTTACACAAAATAACGTACATTTTTGTATGTTGCTTTTTAAATTTCCATTTCCAATTTTGCACAGGGTGGTGACATTGAACTTCCAAAAAAATTGGGAATTGGGAGTGGATCTTCATTTGTTTTATGAATTATATCTGGATGGATGGAATTTCCCACGATTCTTAAATTGTTACACATTACATTTTCATTTACATATGATTCTTGGATGTACGTGGCTAGGGCAGAATAATGTTTTCCTGTGAAATAATTATAGAAAATGCGAGAGATACTATCATTGAAGAAAGTAGTGAGTGAAAAATTTATAAAAACAAAATTTGGATAAAAAATGATGAAGCTATACTTGCTATTATAAACATTAAATAATTAGATATATTTACTATAATAATTCAACCGTTCTGATGGCTGCATTAGTTACGTAAAAAGAAAGGAAGTTTTTTTCTACAGTAAAATGCATCGAAATTTCTTAAATATTTATGACCTATACAAAAGAAAATATATGTTCTTTTTTTTTACATGTTAGTAAACAAACACCATGTAAGTGTTGTAAATGATTTTAAGCCACTACTAATTTCACGTACTATCATAATTGATAATTCAATGTTAATTCTCTATCAAAAATGGCCAGCAATATAAGTACAAATAAATTACTTTTGAATTATCTCATGTTTTCCATACATATTCGGTATACAAGAAGCAGTCACCACTGTTTCATGTCGGTACAATATAACTCTATAAAAATCTTTTATGTTAATCATATGGAGTCCGTAAAAAAATTTGGACCATTCAATAGAGTTTATAGTTGTACTCGTGATCTTTTGATTGCCGCATTTCTTTATCAACAAGAGAAATTTGATATCACAAACATTCTGATTTATATTTTTTTTTTTAAATTTGTCGAAGAGCTCGATATGAATGTTCGACAATTTCTTGTTTCAGTTACTTCCTAGTTTTTCGGAGTAAAAACGTTGGAATAAAAAGACGTGCTCCTCCATTTTTATATTAACAGATTTTTTATTTTTTTAAAAGAATTAAAAAAGATACAAAATTCCATTTTGAATACAAAGATATGTATTAAATTTATTTAACAATGCAATATTTTAATAATATTAGCCAATAAGTACAAGTATGTTAAACGCACACATAGAATCAATAATTTGTTTTGTATCTCCATAAGGCAAGTAAGGAGAACTTCGCATAAAACCGTAGTGACCACAGATGGCAGCAGCTAACGGATCCTGATTTATAAATTCTATGCTTAATGCGCGCACGATTTATAAACTGCGAAGAAATGTATAATTATGATCGTTATAATTCATATTGACATATGTAATTGTATTATTCATAAAAACATGCGAATACAATATTATTAAACTTAACATAACTTGTTGTCAGGACAAGAAGACAAAAAAGAAATGGATTATCTTTAAAATTGAAAAAATGTGTTTTAACACTAGATTGCCGGAGGTTGGTTGTATACCTATTTTGCCTGAGTCAATTTGTCTCAATCGTCAAAAATGCAGGTTTTTTAAAGTAATAAAATTTTATTACAAATAAACTTTATTCCAAATACCTTTTGCATACATATTTAGTTTTTAAAATACACTTTCCGCATATTTTTTTATTACATTTGCTGCAAATGCCCTTGCTTCTGTTTCTGTTGCATGACGCTTGTACCTGGCAATTTGCACGGTTTTCAATATTTTGTATATTAGATAAAGTCGAAGTACTTTCAGCTTCATTATCGTAATTGCCGCTTAATTCTTCCGCCAGTTGCAAAAGAAATTCTTTTCTTGACATTTGTACTTGAGTCACATCTTTATATATGACCCAAGCATTGATTGCTGCCAAATCTAAAATGTTGTAGAACACGTGAACGGGCCATCTGCGGGAACCTGCTTTGGTACTATATTTTCGCGCCATTTGATCCAGTATATCGACTCCATACTTAGTATTATTATAAAAGGATATAGTTTCCGGGACACGTTTTTCATTTTTTGCGATTCCTACATTGCGATGTTTTGAGTTTAATAATAAAACTTTTTTATTGGCTTTACTTTTATACATGGTTAGTGTACAGGCCTCCGTTTCATAAAGTTTTGTAGAGTAGCGTGTCATTTTGTCCTTTTTCGCTTTTGTAATTTGGGGCAATTCTTTTCTATTTGATCGTACTGTTCCGACCAAAGAAGTTTTGTTGGCGCGTAACTTTTTTGCAAGCGATAGGCTTGTGAAGAAATTATCTGTCGTAATAGTTCGTCCACAACCTAAATATGGCTCAGTCAGTTTACACACAACAAACTCGCTCAAGGGAATATTTGATCCGCTGGCTTCATTCTTGCCCAAATAGGGAAAACCGTTTAGAAGGTACTTGCTTCTAACATCTGCGGCTAACCAAAATTTGATTCCAAATTTACTTGGTTTATTTGGCATATACTGAGTAAATGGGCACCTGGCTTTACTTGAGAATAATTGTTCATCGACTGTTATGTTTTCGCCAGGTTACGTGTGTCTAAAACGGTGAGTCAATTTGACTCGTATCCGGCAAAATAGGTATAACACATATGAATTATTGGAAGTAAGGGAGTAAGGAGGAATAGGAATTACTTTTTGTATACCTTTCATTGTTCTATGAAAAACCAAAAAATGATTTTTAAGAAAATGACTTAAAATTGTTATGTATATCACAGTAAAAGTGCAAATGAGTCAAATTGACTCGCTCCGGCAATCTAGTGTTAAT
>JBCFXI010001685.1:0-43462 GCA_038496175.1 Ampulex compressa
ATGTGATATGTATACCGTAGCTCTGGTGGTTCGGAATCCACCTTAAACAGTAGGTCCTAGGCCAAATGACCTTAGCAGTCGATGCCGAAAAATGAATTAAAAAAAAAAAAAAAAAAATTATTCAAACCTATAATTGTCTACTATTCGGTAGTTGACCCGGGCTGTCAACTATAAATAACTAAGTATCAATTACTGACTTTGTTCCTCTGTCTATTTTGAGATGCTTCCTACAAAGGGTAACTTTGGAAATTATGCAGAAGAGACTATGAAAGCGGCTGTGGAGGATGTCCGACTTTATAAAACTACGTATAAAACGGCAAGTAGGAAATTTAATTTTTAATTTAATTTTTGTTTGTAAAGTTGCTCGAGAATGCTGTTTACGTTTTACTTTGAAAACAATGTTATAAGGCGTGGCAGATAAGAAAAACGATTCGTATCAGATTGCTGGGATTATCACTCTTAAAATGACTGAATGACGGTGAATAAAAGAAAGTAACGCATGACTAAGTAATAAAGCATACTGTTTTTTTAAAAATTCTTATAACGCATATTGTTATATTCATTATAAAAAGTACTTTTCTATAATGGACATATGTATAATCTGGGTCATTCTTTAAAGTACGGCTAATTCATTGATCAATGCTCGATGGATTTTGTTTGGTATTCTACGTGTGCGTAATCACAAACTTGCGTTAATTTGATCAAACCTAACAAAAAAAAATTAGCGCGTCTGCGCCAAATCGTTTTCCAGACATCTGATCGTAACCAGCGTGGTAAGCAAAAACTAAAAATATTAACTGACTGGTGTAAAATGTTTCGTTAAAGCCTGTGCATGGGCGTGTTCTATATTTATTTTTATCTTAGCAATGGAACTTTTGGTTTTGATTGTTGTACCTAAATGTTGTACCGACTGCTATGAAAGTTACAAACTCAATAAAAATATTTTTTCTCTAATTACTTTAGTGTTGGACATGGATTAATTAGTGCATTTTTCAGGTTTGTCTTTTTTGGGGTTGGCTTTGGCATATAACGAGTTAAGGACATCAAACCTTGCGCGTAACTGTACTTTCATCACTGTATTGTTGGCTCGAGAGTTTCATGGAGGTCAGCAGAGTAATAAGATACACGAGTTAAGCACCAATACAAAAACTTTTTATTATATATAGTGTATCACGCGTCTTTCTTTGAAACACATACGTCCAACGTTATGTATATCAAGGGTCTCCATCTGGAATGCGTATAAGAAACGATTAGCAACAGGACAGTTGCACGTCCTCTTGCAGTTGATTCTGGCCTCGCGAAATATTTATTATTCATACGCCTCACTGCGTCCAAAACCTTCACACGATATCCGCAACTGTCTCGTCCAACGCCACGACTCTTTTCTTATAAACACTAAACTACAAATGCTAAACGTCTTCTACATTATTTAAAACGAAGAAGAAATAGAAATATCTTATAACACACGCATTTGATAGCCCAAGGTTAAGACGTTTTGCGCTGTGTGGAGCATATACGCCCCACGCTGAATTTTCCATTGAGACTATTTACAATTCATCTCGCAAAAGGAAGAATTAAAAAACAATCGTTTCTGACGTAATATAAAAATCGTGAGGTATACGTTCGACGGAAATTCAAATAGCGTGGAAAGATACACCCCACGCAGCCAAATAAAAACCACAAATAAGTCCGAAAGTAACCAAAAATCGGTCCAACGCGGAATGTGTTAAAACAATAACCAATTAAAGAATATACTTGTCCTCGCAGTACGTCACGAGTATTATATAAGAGCAGAAATACGAGAAGCAGCGCAAGGAACACCTACGCAAAGAATCTAGATAACTCAAAATCTCCTGGCGATTTAAAAAATCTCTGAATTTCTCAAGGTAACGGCAAATCATGTATTGCAAAAATCAACAGCTTGTTATCCATATCCGCTACCGCTACGCAGGTTTTCGACGTGTTAATTAAATCATAACAAGCTTCTTCGCTGTGCATGTTCCGGGACGTCTGTGAACCAACATTGTAGACATCACGGCACACGACGTGGACGCCTGTGCACTTTCATGTGCCCATGGATCTCTGCCAATTAACGTTAATTCATCGAACGTGGACTTCGCCAGGCGATGGAATCGCGACAAAAGTGCTGATGGATTGGCCTGTTGCGCGGCAAGGTGCCCCCGGTGTGTGCAAAAATAATTACACGGGCGCGGGATGTGGCGTTAATAAGAAAAATACGAGGACGCGGCGACGATTACCAGGGAAACCGGTCGGTGAGAATCGCAACGTCTCCATTTTCGCGACACGGCCATTTTCGCAATGCGAATGCGAGCGATGCCGATCGCTGAATTGTTTCTTCGCGATCCCAATGGAGGCACGGACGGCGACGTGATCCCATAATTGAGCTCTGGGCACTTCGGTGGGTAGAAGAAACGGAAGAGGTAATTACAAAGTCCTAACGGCTCGGCTGGTGTCTATCAACTGGTTCGTCGTTTATTTTCATTTACGTTTGCCTTGTCGTAACCCCTTGTTTTATCCATAATTATGAAACGTTGCGATAGATTGGAGCTAGTTGTAAAATACTTTGAGATACGAAGCGTACTTTGTTTAAGAGTACGACTATTTTTCGACACATTTGGATAAACCACATATGTCCTAATAAAAATAAAGTCAAAGAAGAAAGATCAATGGATGGATATAATGATCTGTACACTATAACAAAATGAGTGAAAATCTTAGAAAATACACCGTCACGAAGGTATGAGATTTTTCCAAGAAATGAGTGACTAGTCATTTTAACTAATTTTGTAGTTTTAGTATTCAAATGAGTCATTTCCATATTTCACATTCTGCATTTATTTATCATGAGATTCACTTTTTATAGTGTGTTCTAAATCACCAGTTTTATGTTACATAAAAAAAAATCAGAAATAAAGGATACAGATCTTATTCAGATATTCCTGACAAAAGTGATTCTTATTTACTATCCTATTAAAACTCAGTAAAATGATACGAGCTTTCAGATATACTATGTGTATGACTAGCACGCAGAAAATTATTACTATTATAAATCTGAACTAACATGAATCTAATTCCTCCGTGTTTTTCTGTATATATTCTCATCTAATCCTATAACACTAAAATATAGATACGCCAAATGTTGATAAAGGGCAAAGTCTCATCACGATTGCTAACGCTTTTCAAATATGAAACTAAAGAGCGTAATCGTGAGCTTTGTATTTAAGCTGGTTAGCCTTAAACGAGCAGTTACAGATGCAATTACTTCAATTAATACGAATGTTTAAATTTAACACAGGCAAAGTGAAGATAAATGTTGATCATTGGCTGAATACGAATTTTATGACGAAGATTACAAATTATGTTATCAGCTATTGCTGCTAATATGCTCCATTGCTCTTAAAATTTATCTTGCACTTACAAATACCACATATTTTATCTGTTTTACATTTTCAGACAGTTAGGTCTTTAATGATCAAATGATGGAAGCGGACATTAAACTCGACAGGAGAAACAGCAGAATAATCTAGCTCCATCAGATAAACGCCACGTAAATTGAATTGTCGTGAAACGATAATGAGAAACAAACAAATCACAATGAATGTATCCGCTTTTATGCACGAATTATATTCGAAAGGACAGATTAAAAAATTCGTGAGTTTGATGGCAAAACTGGTTTGACGATAAAATCCCCTGCACTTATAAACTAAAAGGCGTCTATACTCTAGTTATTTTTTTATTTCATAGTTCAGAGAAACATATTTTTATATTGCGCCTAGCATTTGAAAAACGAACGCATTTTAGTTCCCTTCGGTTTTTTACCAACAAAATATTTATTGTGCAGCTGACACATGATCACGTTAAAAAAAAAAAAAAGAAAAAACAAGAAAGTGCTGTAATTGGATGATCACATTTCACTAAAAGCGCAAACACTGGAGTTTGGGTTTCGTGTCTGTACTTCGAGAAACTTCAAGAAACTTCTACAAGAACTATTTTTTTGTCATTTGCAATACAAATGCCCAGTTGTTAAAAACATCACAACAACGATTGTTTATCGGTTAAATTCCTTAAATGATTTAACAATTCAAATAGTTCAAAAAATCTTTCCTCCTTCCATTATACCGATGTACCATTTCTACTTAGTATTCCTTGGCTTTTAACTCGCAATATTGTGTTAAATCGTAAACTCGTTTCTGACAGCATCCGTATTTTTACCGCAGCATTCACAGACGCTTTAAAGAAAAAAATAGAGAAAATGCAGGCAAACGAATCCCGTATCCTCGTTACGTGACGAGCCACGTCAGACATACGTCTGAAATGGTAAAAATGCTACGACACTCAAGGTCATTCGCACGATCGAGAAAATCTAATGTAATAATTTTCAACAAATCAACAAAACATCCGTATTATATCTCCACGTGCCTACCTGGTATGCAACTCATTAAAAATATTTGTATTACCACCTGGTGCAAGGTCATAACTACGTTAAAGTTAAAATCGAAAATTCAAATAGAAACTATATCGTGTATCAATATCATGTAAATAGTCGAAAATTGAGCCGAAAAAAGGCGTGGCGAAAATACGTATTAATTTTCAATCGTTAAACCGATACTGCACACGATACAGTTATCATCTGCATTGTCAATGTCAACTTAATTTTAAACTCAATTTTTTCAGCTCTAATAAACATATACATCGAGTGGATATAAAGAAAAGTAACATACATGGTCATGCTAACCAGTAATATGAATTCTCAACACTTAATCCACCATCTTTTTAATTTACAGCTCAACTTAAACCGCCGGCACTAATCTGCAAAATTTAACAATCTGTTTCCTATAAAACAAACCAGCCGAATGCTCCTTTTATACATCATCTTTAAATAAAAATAGTATTCGTTCTCGAGAAAACCGCAAATTTCAAATTCCCATATAACTTCGCACCAGAGCCTACATCGCATTACAAATCGCAAAAACAGAATCTCCTCGATTCAACAACGAACCAGAAGCATTGCATAAGCCGGCGGGTCAGGCGTTAAAATTCTGAACCGAGCAAGGAGGTTAGACGCATAAGGCGATGAAAGGAAAAAAACCGCGCCGCTGGTACACAGTTACACGCGTGGCGCAAAAATTCGCGTAGGCCAGGGAAAAAAGAAGAGCGGGTGATACGTTCGGGTAATCAAGATATAATGCTTTTGGCGAGCCGCGGCCGGGTTCTTTTTTTAACGCGCCGTTTTTATCGGGACCAAACGCGACGGTGCGGCCTGTCAACGAAATCGTTTGCAGCACCGCCGTTCTCGAATGTGCGGCCGGGATAACCGCTCTTCTGGCCTCCGCCGCCGCCGCCGATTCGCAACTTTTTGCAGGGCAAACGCATTTATATTACGCGCGTTATGTAGGGCCCTCGAACCGGTGGGCACACTCAAATGGGTTTCCTTTCAAAGGTTCCATCGAGCGCCGCCGGTACATACTGGGGGAGCAAATAGCCCGGCTATTTGCGGATATTTGCGGAAAACGATACGCACGGCATTATCCGCCGTTTTTGCTATTGAGTTGTCCCGGAAAAATAGGAGTGTCCTCGATCGCGGGAAAAAAAATCTGAACAAAGGGGATCGAATTGGGAGACAGATGGCGAGAGAGAGAGAGAGAGAGAGAGAGAGAGAGAGATAAAGAGAAAGAGAGGGAGGGGTGGAAGAGAGAGAGACGACAAAATGCCGAATCCGTGTCTCCTTTGACGTTCGATTTCGATTCGGAGTTTCGCATTTTTGCACGTGACCCTTCCATGCAATGGCAAAAGTTACAACGAAAACGTCACGAGAGCGGTTGAATTTTTTTTTTTTCGGTGGAAAAAATATTTTCGCAATGGCAGGTAGCAGGGGCGAAATGCTGGGCGCGTCTATCGGTGCGCGTAAGTCGTGAATTTAATTACGCCCGTTCCATTGAACGACGGATAATTAAACCGTTCGATGTAGCTCGAATGCAAAACTGATTAATCCAACGAATTATCCGCGTAAAAGCCCGGCGGTTATCGCGATACTTCGAAACGAATTCTTCCTGTATCGATGATCATTGCTGTTAAATGCCTGGATTTCGATTTATGGACCGATTTAACTTCATCGTAAATGCGGAAAGGGACCTGTTCATCTTCGGATACGATCTCGCACTTTTTAGTATTGGGCATACGATTAAGGTAATGATTCAGATAATGTGAATTATGGAGATAGCAATGTTCAAACATGGAACGCCTACTTTTAAAAATATTTTTTGGATTTGATGGTACTTTCTTCAAATAATTTTATCCTATGATGACTGGGTATTACTTACACGATTGATTAAACAAAGAGTGACGAAATAAGGAGATAAACTTCTTAGAAAAGGATTATCTTATTTATCTGAAACATTTCTGTATTTCTGTAATTTGTAATGTTTAACCCAATATCGTGAAATCCATACTTAATATTTTTAAATGTGATCTACTGCCAGTTGAAATCTTACAAATAAATACCTGAATTATTGTGAATGAGTAGCTGTAGTCCTATTATCAACATTGTATAAGAACAACACAAAAACTATCACCGTCTTTCACATTATCTTTCATCATTAAAACATTCATAAAAATATATGTTGCTTTATTTACAAATTACGATACTTCCCAGGTATTCTACATTGCTTTAGAAGAACTTAAAGAATTATTTGATCCTACTTACGTTGGGTCAAGATTGTCAAAGTTGCCAAACCTTGCGTATGCGTCAATAGTGAAATTGGATAAAAAAAACTTTAAAAGACAAATATTGAAGGTGCTAATCCCCAATGATAAATCGTATCTTGACACACTAAGGTACGATCAAAATTTAGAAGCGTCAAACTTTCTTTATACATAAAGATCTGCGTCAGAAACCTGAGTGCCTGAATATTTCGAGAGAACAGTCATAACTTTGAGCATTCATGTAAAGATACCTCTATTATTAAGCATTGCTTTAGCATCTATCGTTGAGTTGATATGTTAACAGGATTGTCATTATCCAACGCCAGTATGTTGGCGCCGATAATTTACGCGCAACTTACCTTTCAGTTTCGAGAATATAAATGTCAGGAGGCCGAGATTTGCGCTGGAAAATATCCGTGGATAGTAGGAGCTAATCGTATGTGATGAAATCTCAAGACGTTATATAAATGTTTAACAAATTACACGATTTATAGTTATATTACTTATAACTCATACATAATAAAATCTGAATTTTTTTTAAGCAATAAAATCTAAATTGAATCTAATAAAATAATTAGTAACCAATTTAATTCTTTATGTTATGATCTGTAAAATATTGTAATTAAAAATAATGTGTCTAAATTTTCAGGAATCTGTCACTAGAATAACATAATATGGCGGAGAAATATCCTTTCCAACAATACAGATACAGTATTTAAATCAGCAAGTGTATTACATACACGTATACAATATTATGAATATCTAAAATCAGTAAAAGTATATTATTATAAAGTTGCACCGTAAATCCGCCATATGAAGTCACGAATTAAGCAGATCAGATGACAAGAAATCACGTTTATAAATATTTTATAAATCGTATTTTGCCCTTGCCCAATCGAACTTTCTTCTCGAAGCAACTAATCTAAGACTACTACAAAACCAAATTGCAGATCCATCAGCGATACCAGCAATTCCAATCTAATGCAGGAAAATATTAATGCATCGTCGCCAATAAGACGATGCACGCGACTCGCCTGAGAGATCGAATTACAACGTCGAATATTAAACCCGGCGGTGCGATCTGCCGATAGTTTTAATCCCATGGAGAGGAATAACGAATGCTCGTCACTTAAATAACGCGACATATATGGCGGGGATGGATAAAAACCATTATTCGAGGGACAAAGCCCGGGCCCGTGGGAGTGACATTGTAAAATCGATCCACTTGCCGGAAATTTAGCGCAAACCGTGCATGTCGCTGAAAAGGTTACTCGATGAATGGCGGCGACAGAAAAAATTCACGGTCGTCCCAATTACGTAAGCGCGTCGCCTTGAACGGCCGGCGCGGGTATTAAAATCAGACGATTTGACATTTTCCAGGAACGGCGCTGGCCCACCGGGCCAGCTTAATATCCGGTATCATTTAAATCTCAGGGAAAAGCCTTTCTGGAACGACCCATTGACCTTTTTCTCGGGAGCCCTCGCTCTCTTTCGTTCCCCTCCTCATCGAGCTCGTTCTAAATCCAGTCATGCATAAGCGACGTCGGGAAGCAACGCCAATCCAATGGAAGCATTAAACTCGAACACGATCGAACCCAACGGGCGTAAACGTTCGGGACACTTAGATTATTGTCCACTAATGAAACTTTTATCTAAGACTCTTATCGACGGTCTCTCGTGAATCAGGCGCGTATGTTACGGAGGATTGGGCTCTACGTTGGCTGTCATTAGACTGACTGGTCTGTATCGACTATCGGATTTGAACATTTTTCTATGTATATCTGCAGCCTATTTTTAGAGAAATAACAGGGCTAGTGAAAAGCGATGACGATCTGTATGAGTATGGTTTTGTAGAAGATAGATGTTTTCGTGGTATAAAAATGTGATGCAACTACGTGGAACTTATATACATTATACATGATGTTTTGGAAAATTAGTAAATAATAGTTTCGTAGAAATGAAGTGTGAGTGCATTTTATTAAATCGTAAGTAACAAACGATAATGTTGAAGATGCAGCTCCTTATTGTCTACAAATGGACTTATACATCACTGATGGTTCTTCCATGTGATATGTATACTGTGGCTCTAGTGGATATGAACCCACCTTAATCTTTTCCAGCCCAAATTATTATTTTTTAGTAAGAAAATTCATTTTGGAAACAGAATAATTTATAGGTACTTAATTAATAGGTGCAGATTATACGGATTGTGCAGTAAGTCCTGGCCAAGTGACCTTAGCTGTCGGTTCGGAAAATGAACTTAAAAAAAAATTTTGCTGAAAGACATATTATTTGCTCACTTATAAATCTACAAAGACAAGCTACTAGCTTATAGCGTGTAATATTTAATCAATCATAACATTATATTATTGTGCCCTACATCTAATATAATCTATACTGGAGATATCATGAAAATTTAAATACCTCCACAATACAAGGCAATCTACAATTATGTTAGGCCTATATTCTAAACTGTGATATAACATTGAGGACTGAACGCAAATCATCAGATGTGTCATAAAGAAAACACTTAGAAATATAATGTATTCAATCTTATTCCTTCAAGGATTCCAATTGGAATTTTTGCAGAATTTAAAATTTATTCAATTAGAGAATTCATCAAAGATCTAATAATGCACCAAACTATTTTCACCGATATAGGTTAGATACCCACCGTACAATGGCTGGTACCTTTATTAAGCAATTGACATCGCGTGACAAACTTCTTGCAATTACAAAGCGATGGCAGGCCGAACGACGGATATGTAGATCCATATCGAAGCTGCTGTCGGCTGGAAAGGTGTGTTTTCCGTTAAGTTTTAATGACAGTTTCAAAGTTTGTCCCTGGAACAGCCGTTCTACGGGCTTGGCCGCTTCCGGGCGTTTTGGAAATTAAATTAGATCGAGGATCACTATGCCGTTCCTCGTAGCCTACATGTTTCGCGTTACTAAATTGTTGAAGCAATATACGACATTTGCATCGTAAAGTCATCAACCGTACCAAACTTCAAATGAATCCCGATTCATAAACTTCGCATTACTCCGAAATTAACTCAAAGACTCGACGGGCCGATAGTTGGTAAGGACTTGATCGATTCGGTTCATCCGGAGAATCTGCTCAACCACTTGGCTCTCAGAGGTCGTTCGACAGGGAATTTTGCGAAGGAAGAAAGGAAAAGGGGAAATGCGGAGGTATTTCGTATTCCTAGAAGGGGCGATGTAAATTGGATCCTGAAGGAGTCGCTTTCGGTGCTTACATGCTTCTAGGGGATTTGGGAATTAAGTTAGACAGCGGATCGCTAAAATTGCTCAATTACACGAGTTATGTATGACGTCCGTGCCGCAACGTTATCGTCTATAGCGAAGTTTGAACAGCTGGGAATTCTTATACTCCCAATTACTAGGGGATTAACTTAACTTCTCGCCGGTTCGATGAATGCCGAGGGCTTAGTCGAGGGATTTATCGAGAGAATCTGTTTAGCCGTCCGGGTTTCAGAAACGGTTGGACGGAGAATTTCACGCGGAAGAGAACAAAAAAAAAGGGGTAAATACGTGAAGAGGGTCGTTACTCTCGCAGATTAATAGGCTTGAAACAAGTCTGATGCCGGAGCATTTATTCTCCAAATTGTCTTGCTGCAAGAGGTTTTGCAAAATAAGGCACATTCAGAATGACCACTGAACTATTTAACTGTTCAAGTACACGAATAACTGAGAATAGCCGTGGCGTAACCATATTGTCCATGGCGAATTTTTAATAAATAGATGCTTTGAGATTACATATTGTTAGGAAAGGAATTTGGCATTTCCTCGATTCGATAGATGTAACTTGCTGTGGCGTATCAGCCGATCGAGTTTAACACTGGAACTACCGACCACTTTGTGGGCATATTTAGACCATCTCGTACATCTTTAACACTAAATCTATAGATTACTTTTCGGATGTATTTATATAAAGCACATATATGCTTAAAGAGAAAGAGGACTGAGATGAGATGTAGATAGATCGATAGAATGATTCACACTCTGCGGTTAAATCATGGAAAACATAAAAATGCTCCTCTAAGAAGTACAGCAATTTTTCTAAGAAACGACTAAACGGTCATTTTGACAGCTTCGGTAGGTTTAGTATTAAAAACAAGAGAGAGCAAAGGGAAATTTCAGTAAATCGATACGATAATCTAAATACTACGTAAAAATCATGGAAAATCTCAGAAAATGCATAGTCATATTGTGCTACGATTTTTCAAAGAAATGACTCATCAGTCGTTTGATTGTCTCGATGCTTCCAGTATTAATGTAAGAGTGTACGCTACGTCTCTGACGCGACAATATCAAGCAGTATATTTTGATTGCGATTGACAACGGAGCGTGACACATAATGTAAAAAGGACAGCAGTGGACAATGCTTGTCCCACCGCCACTGAGAACACTTGTAACTCCTTCAGAGCAAATATATATTTCTCTTCTTACATTATTGCGCCCTATGTAATAATTTAAACGGGCTTCCGAAGACTCCTGAGTATCCTCGGTGTTTCATTGTTTTTATTCCCGACAAACTCAAGAAGTGGGATAATCTCCCACAATTATTCCAAAAGTGGGATAATCTCTCACGATTATTACAGAAGTAGGATCACATCTCTCTGTCCCACATTAATCAACGTCCAATTCAGAAATTTCACGTCGATGCACCTCACGGCGTGAGAGTTAAACCGCGCATGCCATTCAGGACATACGTCGCACTCGATTTCGGAAGGACGCAAATCCTTAAACTTTCCGTTAGACCGGCATTCAGTGAGCAGGCGGGGGGGGGGGGGTGGCAGCTCGAAAAAAAAAAATATTAACCGAGAACGAAGCGAGAAAAAAGAGGGAGAGCGGGTAAGTGAGCGGGAAGAGTCTGGGAACTTCGTACCTGCGAGTAGGCTCGAAAAGCGATAAACGCGTACAACCACGCCCCCCTCCGACCCCCACCCTTGGCCGCCGCGTTAATTCCGGTAATGACTCACTCGTTAATCCGACAAGATTCGTTCCGTCGATCTCATTAAGGGCCCCCAGGGCCGCAGATGAAAAAAATAAAGAAAAAAAAAGAAAAAAAGAGGGAGGCAGCGCGAGGGCGTTAACGAAGAGTCCCAGGCTGGCGGGTTTATGACGCGTTATTAACGAAAAACAACGACGAAGGCCGTTAACAAATCGAGGGGGCAAGGGCCTCGCTCCTAATGGAACTAACGAATTAATTAAACGGCCGGCGGGTTGGCATGTAATTGCCGGTCAATGCGGCATAACGCTCGCGGACTACCGAACGAAGTACGGACGCGCTATTTCACGGGCCGGGAGCGCAACGTCCCGTGCGAAATGCGCCTCGACGGCGCGCGCGCGCGCGCACCTGGCGGCCGATTAATTATCGGGACATTTCGCATCGGAGGGCCGTCTGCGGTCGCGTGTATGCACGCCGACGCAATGTCTGCGGTGCATCGGGCGTGCATTCATGCGAGGCCGCATAGACTCGAAGCCGCACCAACTCGAGCCGCGCCGTGTCAATGGAGGTGCTCCTTTCTCGCACTCTTTCTCACTCTCACTTTCTCTCTTTCGTTTCTCTCCCTCTCTCTCTCTCTCTCTCTCTCTCTCTCTCTCTCACTCTCTCTCTCTTTTTCTCTCTTGATCGAATCTAGACAGCAACGCATCGCGGAAGACGCTCCGTTCTCATGCTGATTTCACTTTCGACGCTTTTGAGGATTTTTTTGTTAATTAGTTGAAGCGTAGTAGTGTGTAAAAAGCACACCGTTGCGCTTGTTTAACCTTTTAGGTAGGGCTGAATTCTGCGCGCAGGCTATTTCCCTGGAGGGCAGAGTATGATGCGAGCTAAGTTTAAAAAAATTTTTTTTTTCAACGATATAGTACTGCAATGTATACGTACAATGCCGTTTGTGACGATTGGTTAGCTGTAGTCCAATGAGGGTTATTTTTACGTAGGATAATGTTTAACGAGGCATAACGTCCCTTTACTCACTTTTGCTTAAAAAAAGTTAAAACAATCTTGAAAGTACAATGAAATTATTATAAAAGATCTTTCTCATTAATCAGTATAATAATATAATATGCAGATATAAATTATCAATTAATAATTATAAATGATTTTTCAAATCGCAATTCTCCAGAAGCAGTGGGTATTTTTCGATTCTAACAGCGGCGCTCGTCCATCGGATATATGAACCGTGGATTCGATAGTTCCGCTCTAAATAGAAATATGTAGCGACGAACTTTGTATTCGTACTTTACTTAATGTCAGAGCTATTCTGAGAGGAAACTGAAACTCGCGCGTTGATAGGTTGTCGATGAGAACAACGGTTGGAATATTAATTCGTAAACTCGAGGATTTCGCCGTTTTCTGATGTATCGGATCCTATGAAGTCTTTTGTAAAATTTAGAAACAACGCAAAGAGAAGTTTTGATTATCCACTTCGTTTTTTTGGCAACGTCTTTTATGACCATCCTTTGTGGAAATCTTCATTCAACTGGATTACACGGGACTCGGTTTATGGCCAAAATATCACGTAGAAAAAACACAAGAATATTACACGACACGTCGAATGTTGATCTTTTACGTCGATATACGAATATCCTTCTTCGCTACGATATTCTAGACTCATAAATCCAGAAATTGATAGCTCTCTAGAAAGTAGGACAGAAGTCTAAACGGACCTTTTTGCGTGGACGTTTGTTTTGGACGCTACGATGAGATATAAATGCCGAGGATGTAAGCTTTGTGATGTAGATACCCACGAACAGTGGTGAGGATTCCATTAGTGGTGAGAATAAAACGCTAGAGAATACTCCAAACAAGAAGGCACGGTATACGTTTCGTCAAGGGCAATATCTTTTTCGACGCAAAGCTATATGCAAATAGGATATAGAATACTGAAGGAGGCCTAAATTATTCATGGTGTGATATACCGATAGTCTTCGAATATCTGCCGTATTCTAAGAAACTGTAGGATTTATTGATATTTCGTAAGCGTTTGCCTCTTCCATGAAGGACTGGGAGAGGCTCCGGTTAGCAGCTACATTTTCGAGAGGAACGACTTAGGAAATCGCTAATTGCACAAGAGATTTACGCGTGCTATCATACATAACGGACTTATGCATTGCACAATATACATGATACATGACGCTCATAAGTGGAAAATAAATTTCCACCTTTTCAGGCAGATAAGTGAATTTTGCAATGAGAAACTATTTCCTTGTGAATATGCATGCAAAGATCGCGTCTACTTGTGTCATTAACCTTGGTATTTAATGTCAAATGTTAAATAGCGAGTAGAAAATAAATGAAATCGGTGTGGTGTTCACAGTTTCATTCCTGCTGTCCCACGGTCATAACCGACAGGTAAAAAAATCGAATATGCGTATGAAAAATTGGATATTGCGAAAAGTACACCCTTGACTTAAAATATTGTTTGAATTAGCATGGAATAATTTAAATAGATAGGTTTTCGAGCACTTTGCATAACAGACCAATTTAGCACGGAATGGATATTTTGTGCGAATATTTAACTCGAATACAGCGTGATATAGACTTTGTTTTATGCTTCAGCATCCATCAATGGTAACGCAAGAGAATGGATCTTACAACATAAAGAGAATTTGAGGGACCATTGAAAATCCGAACGTGATAAGTTAATTCAAACCTTTTATGCGAAGTGTTTGTATTCTCTGTGTTTGTGTGGTTGACGTAAATACAAATACAGCATTTAAGAGCAGAATATTTTGATTTTTTAAAAAAGGGCAATAATAATTTCAAAACCAATGCTCTTCTATTTTTCTAACTTTAATTCACTAGGTCAATGCAATGACATTCTGGAATTATGTAAAATACGATTTGCGTAAAATCACTATTAAATAATAAATCCCGAGAATTATACAAATAAAATTTCTGAAAGCTATAGAAGTGAAAGCTACAGAAGTACAGATGTTTCATGCGGTTTATTAACATTTAATTTGCCTTTTTTGTAATTGATTAAGAAATATTTTAATATTTAAAATTTATTTTTAAATGTCTATAACTTTTTATGAAGTTTGTTGGAAACCTGGTAAAAAATGTCGACAATAGCTGTACATATGTGTAATAATAAATATTGCAGCTCTTTATAAAGGTAAATTGTAATAATTTATAAAATCCCCTTATATAAAATTTAAATCACATGAAGCTTTATAGAAGGTATTATTAACGTAACTCCCGATGTTACAGCATATCAATTATTTAAATGAACGAAAAAATTGTATTATTCACAAACAGAGGCAGACTGGTTTTAATTACACGATATTTTCATAAAAAGAAATACATTGTTGAGTTCCAATATAATATTAAAGCATATGCAAAAAACATAATATCGGCTGATTGCATTATACTCTTCTCATTTACTAACTTTTTAACCTCATACACAAAATGGAAAATTACTGGCAAAGTAACCTAACACTGGCCATTATAATTATTGTTTGTACTGTATCTTAAATGCATAAGAAAAATAATAAACAAATTAAACATGTATACTACGTGAACCTAATCGTAGTATGCGGTGCTGTAAAGTCGATCATCTGATTTAACACTAGGACTATCAACCCAGTCCAAATGTCAGCCATTTTTCCGAAAAATGGCATAAATCTATGACGGCGTGTTTTCTAAGATTTTATTGGAGTATGTAGATCATCAAATTAATCACTTAGTTTTTCCCTTTGCTCCTTCTTCTACAAAGGCATGCCTAATGTGTTAAATAGATCTGGAAAGTAGCACTTGCTTTCATCATTAACACGTTCCGTGCCACGTGGGCTGTACACGCCCCACGCTGAATGTTACATTCAGGCTATGTAGAATTTTCCTTGCAAAACGAGAAATTAAAAAGGTATAGCTTCTCACTAATTATAAAAATCGTAAGACATACGTTGTAAGCAAACTGTAATACCGTAGCGAGTTACATTCCGCATGGCTTGAATGAAAAACAAAAATAAGTCCGAAATTAAGAAAAAATCAGTCCAGCACGGAACGCGTTAAAAGATATGCACTTAATTATATTTCACTTCAAAATAAAAGAGAGTTACATTGCGACGGAATATCGTTCGGTAGTCATTCCAGTAAATGACGACAAATTACGACCGGCAGAATACACGTAGGGTGAACTTAGGTCGGAAAAGTTACCCGGAATTTCTGTTCCTGCCATCCACTTTTGTTGCGAAATTCGACGAGGAACTTTTATTCGGAACGATGCCATTTTCCACTCGATTTATAAATTGCGAAACGTTCGCCACGATATCGGAGCGCACCCGTGATCGCTTGCCAATTCCAATAATACTCGGCACCTGGATTTTCATAAAAAGTTCAGCCCGCGGCAATTGCATCGTTGAAGCTCGAGAAAATCCACGGAAAAGCCCGAAGAATAGCCCTAAACCAAAAAGTCCTTTTGGATATCCCAATTTTTTGGGATTTTCCCTGAAAGGACGGAAATAATAATAATGCCAAATACGCGGCCTGCTCGTTTTAGATCTACATGATCGCAGTGAACGTCGGAATCCGACAATGCTTCGCATCGTAAAACAAATCCGATCTTGATTCGTCGCCAAGCATCGGTTTATATTCATTCCTGCCTGTTCGATAGTAAAAAAATATATTTATAAGTAAAAATCAAATCCCCTCTAATCAGGCTCGAAACTTTCTGCGAAAGTATGAATATTTAATTGGCTTTCTCACGATAAATTAACGTCTGCTTATTTGCGAATAAGCATTTGAAGAAAGTCAATATTGAATTAAAGGTGGGACTAAGAAGGTACACAACGGAATACAATATCGATTGCTAAACCGTTCGCACGCCTATGTTCGGTCGCGGCTGCCTCTCATACCGCAACTGACATTTCCTTGCTATTCCCACGACCTTATTTATGCTTCCTTTGTGCGTATTAGAAAGTACCGGGAAATAATATTGAATTTTCAATGTTCACGCACGTGGTGTGAAATATTCGATGCTCGGTCGAATTATGCAGATATTTTATTACCCCACCGTTTCCCTACTTCGTTTGGTTGCGTGAAAAATGCATATCACGAGCAAATGTAATTACATTGTTTTATTGCCTAGTCTGGAAATAAATATTCCATTTTTGATATTTACACACCGGCGAATAATCAATCTATCGATTATTTTGGTACCATTTCTTATTTTCATCTGGTTAATTTGTTTTGTAGAAAACGTGTCATACATTATCAAAGTTTCAATATTTATTCATAAGTAATAAGAAATTTTAAGAGAACATTACATCTTTAATATTCGCAGACGTGGTATGAATATAGATATTGCGCCTAAATTCCGTATAACGAATACGAAGTAAAAGCTAAGTTATCGACCATAATCTGATCAAAAATCTGATATTTCCCCTACAATTTTAATAGCCAACGCGTAACTATAATTCCACGTTTTATCTTTGTTTCATACTATACAACTTTGTACTCGTTAGGAACTTAATAATACGTCAATTAATTAAATCTAAAGAATCAATTATCTATAACTCGACGTTATTATAATAATGCGACGAATGAATATTCACTCCTACTTCATATTTACTTGGTAATATTAATTAACACACCGAGAACTTATTATGCTCTTCTAAACGTAATTCACTCATTTGTAACCGACTTTGTTTTCACTCATTTTAGTTTTCGCCACGCAAAGATGCCAATGCAAATACAAAAAACTGTCGTGTAACGTAAATTTCTATAACGCGCCAAAGATATTGCAATTATTATTGTTGTATAACATGATTCCTTGTACAACGCGCCAAATAGTAAAACAAGAATTACCTACATTTAAGAAAAACATCTACTTTAGACGAGTAATACATTGTTTTCTTCATTAGTACCAATTTCCGACAGTGAGTAATGATAAAAATTATTCAAATATTTTCTAATTTTTTAAATAAATTATAAGAACATAATATATAAATTAATGTAATTATACTTTTAAAATATTTCAATAAAATAATAAATGTTTCACATACAATAATAATATGTTTTCATTAAACCAACTTGCTATCGATGCCGAATATTTAAATAATACTATCTTATTTGATAAAGCATACAAAATAAAAGTAGGCATGGAAACACGTTGCCTTAGATCAACGAGCTTCAAACTTTTTTGTCAGTACATTCTAATTTATGATGGCAAAACAGACGAGCATTCTAAAATAATATTTAAAGAAATACATTTAAACGAATATGTGTATCACTCATCGTCGAAAATGTTTCTTCGCATAAATCAATGAAGCCAAATGGTACAAATGCGCCTGTCACTGTGCTGTCTAAATCGTGAAATTCTTACTAAAATAAATTATTATTACGGATTATCCTGGGCACCCAAAAAAACTTTTCACGCATTTCACTTTGGGGACCACTGCTTTAGATTATACGCGCTATGCAAAAACAATTTCCGTACTGCACGATTTTCACCGACGCGAATTCATATAACGCGTAACGCGTTAACCATTTTATTAATTAATATGATAAATACCATTAAAGATAAATATCGTAAAGAAATTAAAGTCTTTTTTTCAATACAAATTGCAAAGTTTCTGTGGCAATCCTTATCAAACTACATAACAACCAAAACACTATCAATTCTTAAAAGGTTTGGGTTTCTACTAAACGCAGATCTTTTTTATCAATAACCAATTCACGTTATCCGCTGTTAGCAAACATAAATAGAAAAATTTGCAACATTTTATTGTAGAATTATCGAAAAACTGAACCACTGACAAATTTGTTACACAACAAATAAATCAGCGAATATATCTTATTGTTTGCAAATAAATTCGAGTTGCTTAGATCGATCGAAGTACCGCCAGATGACACCGCCGGAATTTCACAAGTCGAGATCGAATCGAGGGAATAAAATCTGGTACGGGATTTTATGGCGGCGAGCTCGAAACGAGCCGGGGGGACCCTATGAAATCGTCGCTCAGGTAAAGTTTCGCTCTGGTAAAGTTCTCGGTGCCGTCGACGCGCGGCCGAAGTAAAATCTCGTAATTAACGCAGATGGAAGTAGACCGGGGCAGTAAATCTGTCAGGGCCCGAGTAACACTCCAAGTTTTTACTGGCCCTGACGAAATGGTGCTTTAAGTGCCGCGAAGTCGAATACTTCAAGACGCACGCGCGCGACTGCCGGAGCTCGAAATACGCTCCGAAAAGAGGTAATTATGTTGCCAAAGGTGGAATTCGACGGTGGGTATAAGATGATTCGCGTTCGCCCGCTTTCACCGTGGCCATCGAAATGTAATAAGTTTCTGCATGCAGCGTTTTATGATAAATACTCCCTGGTATTATGAAGAATGTACAGTACCATATTCGCACATTGCAGCATAAAATTAAAGAAGCAGAAATTTTTGCAACACGACATTTTTAAACGCTACCTCGTGTTCTGTTGAATGTGCACTACGTTCCAAAGAGTCTTAACGACGATTAAAAATTATATCGAAGTATCATTTTCTGATAAGCAGCCATTGAGACTTTGATATTTCGAAGAATGATAATCTTAAAGAGGAACGAAGTAATTATGTTGCCTCTTTTTGCTGCAGGCTGGAATTTGACAGTGGTTACACGATAATTTGCTTTTCTCTGTTTTCTCGATTTCAGCGTGACCCTCGGAATATAATACCTATTTTACATACAGGATTTTTAAATATTGTATTTTACGATATTATGTGGTGTGGATGGACGAGAATTGTAAACTGTTTTTGAGCCTCTATATATTTAGTTGCATAGATCTTCAAGGTGATCCTTTTCAAAGTTCTGTCTGAAATGCTTCTTATGACACTACATTTGCAGTTGTAGCGTAAAATACAGAAAGCAAAGTCATTGCAATACATCGTTTTGGTATACTGTCACGTGTTCTGTAGAATATTTTCTACGTCTTGAAAAGCGTTCTTAACACGTTGAGTGCTATGTCAGTCCCTAGGGACTGACGTCGGATTTTTCGTTTAGGTGACAAGGGTTTCTTGGGACTAACAACGAACTTTTTATTTGGGCGACAGCGTAGATTTGCAATTAACCTATTGCAATTTCAAAAGATAATAATCTTAACTGTCGGATATAGCTTCGCAAATAATACGCTCATCTCATTGCGTAATATTCAATGTTCGTTAGGAATATCTGCATAAAATCCACGAAAATTACGGTTAATAAAGTATAGAATCGTGACAGCGGTAACAATTTCTGCGAGTAATACATTGGCGGCCGACGAATGATTTCGCAATGTATTTCGTGTAGCC
The DNA here is from genome assembly GCA_038496175.1 of Ampulex compressa. Lineage (NCBI taxonomy): Eukaryota > Metazoa > Arthropoda > Insecta > Hymenoptera > Ampulicidae > Ampulex > Ampulex compressa. The sequence goes on from JBCFXI010001685.1 coordinate 20,023, forward strand.
CTTTAAAAAGTGTCGCGAGAGATATTGCACTGTCGTTCAATAATAATTGGAGGTAATCGTGTTTTGTAGCATATTACGCAAGCTAAATTGTTTTAATTGAATAAACCTTCAAAATAACCCAATATGCGATTGACATTTATGACCTGTAGCTATAGCACTAACACAGACCCTATGCCAATAGCACTAACGACAAAGCCAAAGACACCTCTTGTACAATACAGACGATTAATTTATTTTAACCTGCACAATTCTTTCCACATGAGACATATTTCGTGTACTCAAATGCTGTAAAAGTTTCTATTTGATAGTGTACAGACAGCCAGATCATTTTGCACTTAAACACTTGCTCGTTTATAGTTGATATAGAGAGAAACACAAGAATGTTAAGAATTCTTTTAATGTCTCAATATTTCAAGCGCGTGGCCAATTAAAAGGATCGCTTGTTACCAACTGTTAACGGCTTAATAATTGGATCGTTAATAATACCCATAACCGATGATTATACCTAATTACGAGTGATTCAAAACTTTAATAACCACTGCATTAGCCATTTAACGTTTCGATTGAGATCCGATATAATGCACAACCAATTCGATCATGTGAACTCGATGTAAGCCCATTTATCGTGCTGGTACTGCACTTAAGTGTCATTTTCCGTGTTGTACAATCGCTCAAGCCGCTATATAGCGCACCCTACATACCGTCGACCAAACATAATGCCTCGACATTAATAAGCCAGCAAGGAAAAATGTTCGATTGTTCGGGAGAATACGAGAGAGCGTAATGGTATCTTTGTCAACAAGGAGTACACGCGCGGTGGGACAAAAGAGCCTACAAGTTTATGGCGGGCTGCTTATTATGCGCAAGATAATTAAAATCTCTCGTGGCCGTAAAGCCGTGGGGACCATGATGATAGAGTACCGATCTTCAATATGCGTAATAATCATCACGATGCGCCGTTCGTGCATCGTGGATAATTCAATCAATTTATACGTCGCCCACAATGCACTCGCCATGATGACGAATTTTTAACCCATTTGCATCATAAGGAATCGTGAAAAGAAGGATTTTATAACGAAATATTTTTTTGTTATATTTACAGTGGTACAAAAATGACTATAAGTAAAAGAACTTCATATTTCAGTATCATAAGAAGAAATAAATTGTAAATGTGTGTTTTACGTCCATGTATATTATTAATAATAGCGGAAATATTGATTAGTTATTTTGTGCAGTACGACAGTATTTGAAATGCTGAATACACAATGTCACTTTACAATTTTCAGAGTGACAAATTGTTTCTCTTATTTTCTTTTGAACTAAAGAAACGACGCTACGTGTTGTTGATATGACCGTTGGAAAATGTTGTCCAGAAAAGCTTGTTGTCAATGACAGATCTTCACTAGAATCAGAATTACTACTTTCATCTCCAGCAACATTCCCAATTTATATTTTGTAGCTAACGGATAATGATAGTGATCAATAAAGTTGAGCGTATGCATACGGCTCCGGTGATAGTGACCAGGAAAATTGAGCGTACATATACGCTAATGATGCAAATGGGTTAAAAATAGTTCTGTAGAACTATCGAACTTACTAAACCTAGTGAGTTATATATCATAAACTATGGAAACTATGCGACTACGATTCAACTGTTTATAATAGAATTCTCAGCTCGCGAATGAGGAAATGGTATCGATATCTTCAGACACAATTGCGCAAAAGATATGAAAAGGACGATACTAAATAATCGATTTTGCTCAACTAGCGGCTATCGACAGATATATTTGTATAAAAATCTCCTTGCATGGTGCAATAAGTCGGCGAAAGATAACATCGGCCGATGGTAAATCAAGCAACGGAACTGGCTAGCTCTACTAATAATTAACTCAAATCCTTAATTGGCTTTCGTTCGCATTGCCCAATGCTCGCTTAGAGGCCAGCCGGGTACACCTTTCGCGTATCTAATTAGAAACGCGATACGTGAATTTCACAAGCGTAGAATTATGCGATGATGGTCCTATCAGCATTTACCTTGCACAGTTCATACCTCGTGGCTAATGTTTTATAGTCTAACATTCCGCATAGACTCCGCATAAATGTATTCTTTTTGCCGATGTAAACCAAGCTATCGTTGGAGTTAACGCTATTCCTAAATCTTTTCTTCAGGCTATCGATAACGAATATATATGTTACAAGATATCATTGAGCCAAGTCCTGTTAAAAACATTATGTATATCACGCGACGTAGGAATAACTACTAAAATTCAAATAATATTATAATCTTGTAGATGATCTATTAAATAAATTAAGGATTCGTTGATTAATAGTAAAACATAAGATCAAACGTGGCAAGAAATATTGAACAGAACTGAAAGTACGAAATATTTTGTGGCTTGTCAATTAAAAACTACTAAGTAATTATATTTTTGCCTAATCGTACTTGCCATAGTAGACGGTAACTTAAATCTGTTTTACAACCAATAACAGAAACATACTTCGAAATAGCATCAACGCGATAAAGAATGCCGATTAAAAAACTTTTCAATTCTATATATGTAACTTAAGCGAGTATCACTTTAAACAACGACAAAAAATCCATAAATGTTTTTCCACGCTTGCTTCTCATCATCGATAATAAGTACACAAAAATGTATGAAATGATTTACGACCGTGATTAAACGTCTCCCAAAATATTCTCTTAATAACGGATAACCAGTATAAAAAAAATACTCTAAAACTACCTATAAAATACATCACATGTCAACCGATAAAAGCGAAGAAATTTTGAGCAGATATCAAAACAAAGGGCACGATATATATATATACACCATGAATATATACCATAAATAGAGAATAACCGTTGTAATCACGAGATATCCCGTGCGTATCTGTGTTAAAGTCACACACACACACACGAGAACGCCACGCGGATCAGCGTGGATTATATCATTAATCAAGCCGGGAATGAAAGTTAATCGGCGCATCGCAAAGGCCGGGTGGTCCGAATCGATACGTCGAGCGTTGATTTTTAACGAAATCCACGGGCTGCCAATCCACGGATGATAAATGCAAGGGAGCGATGGACCCGATAAAAGTGCGCGGCCAATAAAGCGAAGCCCCGTCGGTTTTAATTGCGATAAACAATATTTCGGAGGGTAGGCCGGCGCAAAGGCGAGGGGCCCAATTACGGAGAGAACGTTAATCGGGCATTTAAATTATCAAAGTTACGCATTGCCACTTTGCGAACGATAAATGCTGCGGCCATTCCTAGCGAAACATTTTCGGCCGTTGGCCGGCCACGAGCCCGTGCTAAATTCCGTTTGGCGATATTTATTCGGCTACATTTCGGCATTCGGACGGGAATTTATTTCGCCTGTACATAATCGCAATGGCGACGGTCCGTTAGCGCGCGTCACTTTCGAGGATCAGCGCTACAGAAAGCGGATACTGTTCGCCGATTTCCAACGCGCTGGTACCAAAGCCAGGGATGAAAGGACCCCGGCCGTCGGTCACATTCACCTGATGCGCGAAAGAAAATACGCCGTGTCCTGTTACAAAACGCGAATGTCAGGTCGGTTTCCTATTGACGATACACGAATATTGACATTGTGCCCCGAGGTTTGTTATTGTAAGAATTCACGAATAAGAGAGGGCGCTAATGAGGGCATGTTGTGAACGATAGTGATCGGTGCGATGCGGTGAGTCAGAATAGATTCGACGTTTCCGAATTTGGATATTCGAAGATTTGAGGGGTTTCGAAAAGATAAGATCGATTTGATTGAAAGTGAGACGAGTACAAAAACGAGAGAAATGTAAGATCAGGACGTACAAAATGCAATGTGACTTTGAAAAGAGTGTATGGCCTCACGGAACAAATGTACATTTGCAGGAATAGAATAATCGCTCTAATAGGTAATAAATTAGAAGAACGTTTTATTCGGAAGAAGAGTATTTTTTTCAAACAAATCGCATATGCACGTTCCTTCTCAAGTCGGGGAAAGAAGGAAATAAATGAGAAGAACTCTGAAGAAAAAGAAAGATAGAACTCAAAGAAAAGAAAATTTTGAAATCTGGGATTTATGAGTTAATATATAAAGTATTTATTTCCTTCGTATATTAACAGTAGCTCTTACAAAGAAATGAAAAGATCTAAGATAATCGGTAATGTATATCAAAACAGCATAATTCCAGCTAGTCAAAGACATTGCATTTTTTCGAATAAAAAACTGCAAAATACCACAGATAATAATATTCAAATAAGATATATAACTCTTTACAACGAAATTAATTTAACCTTTAGAGCATTCCGATATAAATTCTCTTATCCTACCAATATTACTAGTCAACAAGGTGACACCATGCCTAATACATACTAAAAGCAAATATTTACTCAGCAAAAACAATCTGCTTACATATCTGTAACACACACCAGTATACTTGTTCCATCTACCAACAGAGCGAATTAGTAATTAAAATAAAGTAAATGAATCGTAAAGCGATTAATTAACCACGATAAAGTTAATCCACGCTCTAAAACTAAATATTCCTATTCAGTTACATTACCCGTAATACCGAGAAACAACTACCATTTGTATACCATGGCAATATATCAATAGTTCCTTCAAATTCTTCCACGTAAAGTTGTTTCCAAAAAACAAACCACGTGACGATTCACGATAGTCGATAGACGATATCGGTTTATCTTAGACCGCTTCGCATCTTTGGAACAAAGCGGAAAACAAGAAGCTGGCAGCGTTCGCGCGGCGCATTACGGATCTACGGAAAATGCAAGAAGGAAAAAGAAGCAGGGCGTCCGGCACGTACCCGCGCGTTCTTAATTACAATTTGAACGGTAATTAAGTTTCCGATACAATCACAATTCTCAGTGCACGCTGGAGCGGAATTGTGCCTGAGTTTGTTAAGATTTTCTTTTCTACCAGCCGACTTTGCCAGGCATTGTCTCACCGCCCGGTGCTGTGAACTGGAGCGTTCCGGCTCTCACATCGATCGCTTCGAAGAAGATATTTTTGCAAGGCATTCCGTTCAAGGATCGATCGTCAAGCTGCTTTAACCGTAATTATTGATATCGGCTCGCTGACAATCGCTTAGGCGTGATGTTTCAATTCTGGAATGCGGGATTAGATATGTACAATGGGCGTATCCTCGTCTGAAAGGGTTTGTCTGGCTAGAGAGTAAGTGATTAATGATTTGTACTCATTACTTTACTTCCACTTGCTCGTATATTGTAATATTATTGGTATGTTGGTCCTTCAGAGCAGTTATTTGTAAGGACCTAAATAGTTGAAGTCTCAGCGACCAAGATAGCAGGCATAGTAAGCAATTAGCTTGGTACAATAAATAAGGAGCAATTAATGCAATACGAATAGGTGTAAACTAAAGAAAATAGTTAACAAGTTTTACATCTTAAATATCACACCGCCTTTTTTAGTCCGGTTCGGCCTTAAATAAAATAATGTCTATTTGCGATAACGAAAATGACCATTGTTGGTTTTAAAAAGAAAAAATTGAAATAAAAATGTATTTATATATATGTATGTATGTATGTATGTATATATATATATTTTGATATATATATATATATATAAATAGCTTAATAAAAGTAAAGTAAGACGTATAGACAAAAAATAATTCTGTCAGTAGTTTCATGATTATTCGTTGGAATATGCATCCCGTAGTGGTGGTCGAAAGACCAAGACTTTGGTGGAGAGCTTTTTAATCTACTTCTATGCTAATTAAAGAAACCTAACACTTAAGATATAAATTATTCTATTAACTGCAAGTCTTCATTTTGGAGAACAGAACACACTTTTAAGCTTTTCTCTTAGTAAGGCTAATGGGTACTATCACTTTTTATATTAAATCTTCGTGAGAGAAATGAGAATAGATAACTTTTCCCTGAAACTTCACGATAAAAAGAACTCAATATTTTTTATACTCATTTCGAGTAAAACAAAAGTTACTGTAAAATACGTTATTTAACGTGTCGAGCAAATATGCACGGCGTGCATGGAGATGATATGAATTAATGCCATTTTACTCTTGAAAGTTACATTTCATTCGAAATTGTGGTGTATATTAATTTTACAAATAATGTGTATCAAGCGTCCGTTTTGCGCGTAAGGTTCAACAACGGTACTAATTAAACATAAATCATTAATTAAAGGCATTTATTAAATGCCTCCTGCGTGCTTAAATACACCGCTGTTTTATGCCGGATAAAATTGAATGGGGTGCATTAACCGTAAAGGCAGCTTAAAAGATCATTTGCTCCTTCTCTCTCATCACGGTCAAAGTAATCAATTTCCCATGATACTCTAACTATGCTGCATTTGTCGGCCGCTCGATAATTCAAAGTAAAAAGAGAATCGGTGACGCAAAAGCGTATTTCACGGTTTTAATTCGATGCAGCTGTCCCACCGTGCTTGATCCCACGGCCGACGCGTAACAATCTTTCGCTTTTGCGTATCCGCGCAAAAAGGCGCGACACGGTCGATAGTCGCGCGAGCAAAAAAAAAAGACGGACAATTTCACGGTGGTCTCACGGGCACCAAAGAAATCTTAAAGACTGTATATCGTTTTGACACAGGTTCATTTCAGGCCCGCGATAGAGACGTGTTGTACGAACATTAGAGTGGGAGTGGCAAATTTATGATACAAAAATTATTGCCATACCTATATAGAAGCTTGGAAAACGGTTACTTCAGACACTTTTGATGCAGTTACGTAAGCGGTTTTTTTTTACATGCTTCATTTAAATATTACCTTTATGAATATTATTAATCTACATAGTTTCACATGCATTATGGCCAATCAGCAGGTATTTAGCTACGGTCTCGTTCTTCTGATCTCAGCAAATATACACGAATAGGATAAGATGTAAGTATATCGAGTTATTGAAAAAATCTTTATAAATATTCGCGTTAAAAATTGCTGTGTTCCACTTTGATAGCATTTACATTTGACGTACAATATACGTTACCTTCAGATAGACAGAAAGCGCATGTTTGAAGTATTACAGTACGCAAAAAACATATTTCTCCAACCGCAAGCACAAATAATATAAACATATTTTGTAAATTCAAAAGGAGGTTAGCATCAGAAAAAAAAGAACTCGGACAATCTGTACAAGCCCGATATATCCCGCAAAGATTTATGATAATATCTAAGTATTTATGGGTTGCACAAACTAAGAAAGTTCACAGAACGTTCACCGCATGCGCGTACGCCTGTAACGGTATACACGGCTTTCAAGACCCACGTAAGAAATATTAACATAAAATAGTCAATTAAAAATCGTATCGAAGGATATCAGGAAATCAACGTAAACGAGAGGCGCGCCCTGAGATTTTGCTTCGAGCGCGCCGCTTTTTCCGCCGCCTCCGAACATTATCGCGTTCCTCGGCCAGAAACATGTACGCATAATTAGAGAAGTCCCTTTCGCCCGTATATCAAACGCCTCGTGAAACTACGAAAAAAAAAGAGGAAAAAAAAAGAAAGAAAGAAAACAGAAATAACGAGGAAAACGCGACAGAAGAGTATATACCCTCCTAAGCGGCTTATAATTGGATTTCATTGCGTGACCTGGAAACATATATCGTGCCCAGCACCGCTCCTTTCACTCGGCCGATAAACACTTCGAAAATTTATGGAGCGACGGCAGGTAGGAGATAAAAAAAAAAAAAGGACGGAGAACAAAGCGCGCAGGCCTCGCTGCGTCCGTTTGCTTGGTCTAAGGAAAAATCCTCGGCAATTATTAAATGAACTTAATTGCCCGGGGAAGTTTAACTTACTAATAATCCGATAAAGCGGCCGATGCTCGGCGCGCCGTATATCTTCCCCACATTGTCTACCTTCCAGGAGCGTAAAACCGAGACGGGGGCAAACAAAAGAGATAAAGGGCGATGATTACTTACGCCTCGTTCCAGAGACCGGGCTCGCTTACCTGCAACAGGGCAAAACAATTATCTTGCAATTTTCAATTATCTCAGGGCGTCTAAATACGACTAAACGGACGGACCTAATTGGCCGGCGATATTTCTTGCTCGCAGAAAAGTGGGCCAAAATCTCTGCGGCGGCGAGATACGGCTGATCGCTTAATAACGGCATTGTTTCAGGCCAGGTCTCGCCTCCTGCGATCACGGAAAACCGTAAACGCCGGCTAATAAAGCGGTTTGCATTCGCAATGTGGTCATTACTGCGTTTGGTCCCGTAATGCAGAAGCACGCCGCCACGATATCGGTTATCGTGCTATCGCCCCCGGGGTTCTTAAACCTCTTTACTTCCGAGAAACGACGCATTAAAGTTTGATTTGTAAACAGTTTACCCTGGGCTCATTGTGCGACGTATTAAATTATATTATCCGTATATCGAACAGAGGATTCTGCGAAGTTAGATATATATATTTTTTTTATATTTATGTCGGATGCCATGAAACGAGTTTTTGGCTTCCCGAAGGATTGCGAACAAATGTAAGAAGAATAATACATTTTAATCCATAATTATTGGTAACCGATACTTGTAATATTAGATATTAGATTTGGCGATATGAAATATCCAGAACTTTGTCCGTACGTCTTATTTATAATGATATAATTGAACACGATACACGCTATTAAGGAGAAAATATAATGTTGGTATGAGTATTAGAGTATAAGATAACCGCAAGCAAGACTTTTTTCTGCTCTCTCGTGAACAAGCGAGGCCTCAAAAAAAACTACAAAAATCGATTTCCAAATATAAAAACATTAACAACTCGACAGCCTCAAAATAATATACTATCGTCAACTTTAGATATAAGTATAATATTTTTTATGATATATGATAATGCGCTATTACACAATGCGTACTTTTGCAAAGTCGATATTAAGGATATTTAAGCGTTTTAAATATCATATAAATATACATATATCGCGAATATAGTGCACAAATATCTCGATCGACTGTGCTCAGTATGAGTATAGCATATGAAAAATGGTATTTTCTGGATTCCTAATGAAATTCAATTGTCAAGCGAAACCCATTTACCTGCTGGCGTATACCGATAGAAATACAATATGTGGTACGTGCATCATTCGATATCTCTTACCGGAGAAGAGAAATCCCCTATGTTTTACGATGCGATTTTCCGGAATGTTCGGTTATACGCGGTGCTTACGGGATTACCCTTGAATGGCAGGTCATTTCGCGGATAATAACTTAGAGGATATCCTTGTCTATACGAAAGACGGATAGAGGCAACGGTATGCTGTACGCGTATGTACTGTTTTTGGAATATACCACGCCTAGTATCTCTATTCTCCCTCTAAGAATTGCACTGAACATTCTATTATACTGCTAAAGCTAAGACGCAATATTTTGTACTGTATGCATTTCCGAGAAATATTGGAAAACTATTAGTTTTTGTGAAAGCTGCAGAAAGCAATACAATTTCAGTCGAAGCTTTTTATCTATATTTATTTAATTTGTATCAGCTAGTATATCGATATTTGCAAATTTACATGAGAAACACGTTAGGCTATAAAAATCATAAAGTGTTATATATATGATTAACGAAGATGCATGTAATTAATGGCACACGTTATAACCATTCATCTAAATTTGTTGGATTCATTTCGTATTTTTGCTAACCGTAGATGCATACCTAACTGTCGATAACTATCATATCAAACTGTCTAATGTAAACCATTATTTAAAGTACAAATGCTCAAAGTCATCTCTTATAGCGGCTCAATCAAGTTTGTTCAATATAATACATGTACATGTCTAATCATTGGTACTGAGAGAACCATGAAAATATGCCATAAAACATTATATAAATAATTTCCTACAATCAAGAATTGGAAATACAATCTAGAACAATAAATTAAATCTTCACTTAAATACTAATAATCGCTAATCAAGGTGATTTAAACTTCAAATCCTCCATTTTAGGTAAACAATTAGAAACTCTTCACAAGCCTCTTATCGTCTGTCCATTGTCCTTTCACATCAAATTGAAACAACCACGAACTTCTCACGGATACGAGGTTAATTACAAAGAAAATTTGAGAAATGCTTGTAAAAACGCGAAAATTCTCCATGCAATGAGTGATTATAGTCGTCCAGCGTCTGACATGCGCTGTATTCTACTAGTGACTATCATTACTCGCTTCTTTTTTTAACGATTTACACTTTAGTGGCATATAGCATAACATTTTTATCTCCCTCGCTATTGATTTCTTCTGCTCCAATAAACCCCGATTTACATTACATTACAAAGTATGAAAAATCACACATTCTCCGCGGTATAACGTATGCTCACTTCGTAACTGGCTTATGCAGTACCGCCATATACGCGATTAGATTGTCCGCATAGCGGAATCATACTGGCGAAAGACATAACCGTATCGAACCTTTTGCATTCGAACTGTTTCTCGGCTAAAGCTTTCAGTAGCTCGGAATTTTTTGGCTTCACCTGGCTATATAATATGTAATTTATACGAAGACAGGAATTGTACGTAAAATTCAAAAGATAATATATTTTTGACATTATTTTACTATTATCATAATATAAACGTTTTATAAATGGATTTGTGATACGTTTTCTTCACTATCACTAGAATCACCGTATTGTAATATTTTTGGTCTTTTTTTCCCCGATGCAGTAACGTCACCGCCAACAGAATCATTCTCCAAATCACTTTTACACTCGTCCAAAGTATGAAATCATCACTGTTATCTTGAAGCAACACTTTTTCCATCATATTTTTCGCCCATGGTGAGTAATACATTTTTTTTTATCTTATCCGTCAAGACGAAGACTAAATACTAAAATAAATGCAACACAAAATCACACGCAACCAAATTTTAACTGTAAATTCAACAACTTTGATCTTCAACACAACACAACGTTGGTGTGCCTAAGAGACACACTCAAGCACGCGCTGGGGTGACTGAAATTTTATTCCAAAGTACATTGACTGCAATTGAAATAATTTGCGCAGTGATTGCAAAAACCTTATCAGAACCATTTATATTATTAAGCAATAACAACATGAACAATATAAAAATTGCGTTCATAGCACAAATTGAATGGCTGTGTGAGAACGCGTATATGCGTCAGAGCCCAAATCAAATCGCTGTGTGAGAACGCATATATGCCTTCACAGCCTAAACGAAATGACTGTGTGAGAACGCATATATCCGTTCAAAGCCCAAATTGTACGGTTGTGTAAGAACCCATGCGTTCCCAGCGCTCAAAGGGTTAATACAAGAAGTTAAAAATATCCATCCAGGTAGGAGGGCGGTATAAATTTCCAGGCAAAGATAGTCGCGTTATCGAAACAGTTGCCCCCGGCGCCGCGCGCGGTCAGCTCTGTTATTCGTCTTCGGAGACAAACAAGCGAAACAAGTATCGTTGGTTACCAACGAAGATGGATTGCCGCGGCCTGAGAGCCGCAGCTGGATCGTCTAGCCGGGCCATATCCCACAGGAGTTTCCGGGCTCATATCGCGATCGTTACGTAGGCTACGTACCCGCCACCATTCCGTTTCGTGTCACCTGGCTCAAGCACTGCAACGCCGAAGATAGATGGCACCGTTCTGATTAAGAGCTCGTTGCTCGTCTCCGGGCTGTCTGGTCGGATTTCATGTCGTTTCGTTCAGATTTGTCCGTGCTTTCGTGCTCGGACAAGGGCCAGTTCTCGTTCGCAATTGCGTTCGAGTATCGTCGAGGATTTACCGCCACTGTGCGGCGGGAATTTGGCGGGAGAAAATCATTATCCTTCCCTAAGCGGGTTTCTATCAAAGTTTGGTGATATGTTAGCGGCTCGAAAAAGTCTATGGGATGCTGTTATCGCGTGGCTCTTTAACCTGGGTTCAGTGGTACGTGTCAAAAAGGTAAGGTATATATATATATATTTTTTTTTGTTTTACAATTTTGTGCAAACAAAATGTACAACGCAAATGTTTGTGCAACGCATGAACAATATAAAAATTGTATATATATACATTCTTTTTTTATTTTTTTTCCTTACTGCTGAAAAATATTTTAGAAGAGTCCAGACCAATGGGACAATGTTGTCTCGTCACCTGCTTTCGCGATAAAAATTTTGCATCAAGGTTGGCGCAGATGGATTCACTGGGTGAACGGTTCCACTTAAAAGTTAGCAAAACGTTACCCAAATGAGTGAACCACGAATACGTTCGTAAGGAGTCCTTCGCGAGTAAATTATAAACAGTCATGTCGGAGGTACTCTTACGAAAAAAAAAAAATCGTTGCACCGGAGACCGTTTCAGGAAAGGCGGTGCTCCAAAAAAATTGATGAAAAAAGATACATTTTTTTAAACGCGAAAAAAAATGTATTTTTGCCACGATGACATCTCGTCGGTCGGTGAGCGCATAGCGACAGTTGTAAAACTTGTATGACCTTAAAAAAAGCTGCTCGCGTTACGACGCAAGAATTTAACACTCAACCTACCACGACGGACGACCCTCTTTTAAACATTCTGGGAAAATTCCTTTCGTGCAACGTTATCGCATTGATACTTTACTTAACGACTTTTATTGTAATTTCCATTCAATGTATTTCACGATATTCACATCTCACTTCTTTATTTTTCCACCGAGAATCATTCTTATCCCAAGAACCTCGAGAGATTCCAGACATTCCGTATAATCTCTTACTTTTATACATTTTCCAAATCGAATACACAAACAAATTAGAATTGCTATTTGAACAAAATTGACTTATCCACGCGCTAAATTATCTTAACACTATTCCCACCAGCCATATTCCAAACTGCTTTAAGCGTACCAAATATATCCTTAAATAAAAAGAGGACGAAGGAAAAATGTCGATAGATCGATTCATCGATCCGTACACTGCGAGAGAATCATAAAAAATCTCAGAAGTGACCGCGCCCCAAAGTTCTACGATTTTTCAAAGAATCACTGACCGGTCATTCGATCGCTCGTGGTAGGAATAGTGTTGAAGGATACATTTTTACTATGCATATATCGCAAAATGTACTTTTCCAAGACGCGTTTTGTATGACGCACCGTAGTATTAATACGTATACATCGAACAACCGTGGGTTTCGCGTTAAAGCGCGCTTGGGGTGTCAAAATCTAAAGGAAATTACGGTTATAGAGGGTAAACCTTCCTTCGGGTTCATATCGATCGGCGTTACATCGCGCCGGCGTTACAACGTTGTCGACGCTGTACGCTTGGTAACGAGACTGTAATGCAGCCACGAGATGAAACCTACCCTCTCCTCCTTTCCCCCCCTCAAATGTTACGGATGCTTGCCACCCGAACGATCTTCTTGCCGTAACTATTTTCCAGCCGTGCCACGTTAAAAATCCCGAGAGTTCGGCGAATCGATGGGCGCCGGGAGAAAAAGGGGAATAAGAAAAGCAACGAGCTTGTTCGTCCGCTATTTGCTTCTAGAGTTCACTATTTGCATCCTTGAAATCGCTTAACGAAGCCTGGCGAATTTTCTTCGTATAAATCACAAGTGCGCTAGAGTTTGCGCGTCGTTCGAGTGTCGAATGATCGATGCGCGCGTTATTCGAATATCGAAATGAATTCGATGGTCGATACGTAGTGAGCGAAGATCGAGAAGTTGGGATTATACGGATCACTGGATCGAGAAATTTAGAATTGAGACGAGTTCCAAGGTACGTTATATAATCAGACCTGGCCCTTTCCGACTACCATTTGTTTTCATCGATGGGACACGCATTGGCCGAGCATCGCTTCGATTCCTACGAAGAAGTCGAAAATCGGGTGTCCTATTGGTTTGCTTCGAAAGACGAGCATTTCTATTAGCGTGGTATCCAAAAATTACCAGAAAGGTGGTCAAAATGTGTAGAAAGCAATGGTCGATACTTAGAATAAAATTTGTTTACTTTCCCATTCAAAATTGGTGTTTCGTTTTCACCAAAAAACGCTCGCTTCATACCTGTACACCTGATATTTCTAGGTACTTATATTTCATGAAAGTTTTATTTTTGTTCTTTAAACAATAGGGGGCTACTATTTAAGACTATTTATTCCGTGAATCAATGGTAGAAATGTCGCATACGAATGTCGATTTTCATCGACCGAATTGTATTTCCAGAAAACCAGAAGATCGAGAATTGGCTAAGGTGTGCGAAAACCGCTCGATATCGATCCTACCTCGTGTTAGAATCTCAGAAACCCTCGAGCGTACGAGGTTAGGAGTTCCCTACTAAAAAATAAAGGGGCTAAACACAGCTTTGGACAATTTTATACACCGATAAACTAGGCATTGCCACAGAGATACGATAAAATCGGGAAATAATTGCCGGATTAGAACCTGGGTGTACTTTGGAAAGAAAATGATTTGTATCGTAAAATCCAAGGGGGAAACTATTATCGAGCGACACTGCGAGAACTTTTATATAGGTTTTCGCAGATTGCAATGGAAAGTTTCTTCTCGCGAGTTCATCAGTATGTCCCCCGATAAGACGCTTACGCCGCGTAATATCGTTAGGAACTCTCTGAGAAGCGAAAACGTCATAAAACACTTTGCCCTTTACTTCCTGGGAATGTAAAAATACGAAGCACCGTGGAAGTGGGAGGGGAAAAAGGAGGATAAAAGCTCGAAGGAGATTCTGCCCGCTCGAGCGTTGCGCGTCTTGCGAAAATTCAGGAGCCGCGATCCACCATCCGCCGTATTTTGACAGTGATTCGGGAATTTTTAGCGGCTACGAGCCCGCGATCTTCCCACGACGTTGTAAAGTATCACGGCGGCTTCTAAGGGCGGAGGAAAAACGAGGATAACGGTGTGCAGCGACTTCTCGAATAACCTCTGGCAAAAGTGAGGAGCAAATAAAATTACTGCGCTCTAATTATGTGTATACCGAGCGCGGAATTCTTCAGCTTCTCCGAGGAAAAACTTTTCCCGATAAGATAATCAAAAGTGGGGACAATATTTACGGATCGTCTTGGATCCGTCCGTTTCCGGATTATTCGTCTGATTTTACGCCTCGTCCATGAAATGTAGAAAACACTTTTTTTTTCCTTTTGAAAGGTAACTTTATTTTAATATGTCTGTACATCGATAAATACCAGAGAATATACGTGAATTTGAAATGTTCCATGAACGAATATATTTAGCATTTATTTGTGAAAGGAGCGTTTCGCGTCGTTTTAAAAATTATTTGTCGGAAAAAAAATCAATACTACAATACAAGCAATAATATATATATGCAACCAATTACCATTTGAATCGTCAGGAAAAAAAAGGTTCACCCTCCACCGATCAATGCGCACTTTATCGGGTTCTTTCGACGAAGGTCGACGAGCAACCATTTACCACCTAACTCATAAGGAAAAAAAAAAAAGGTTCGCTCTCCAGCGATCGATGCGCACTTTATCGGTTTTTTTCGACGAAGGTCGATGAGCAACGAAAAAGGTCAGTGGCGAGAGCGCGATATAGAAAGGCGCAGGCCATCGTGAGTTCCGCGGTGGCCGCGCCGAGGAGTTGAGTGGCTTTATCAGGCCAGGTTACCGCGCTAAATCCATGGCACGAGTGGAGGAACACACTCCTGACGGACGTAAAACACAAAATGAACTTCCTCGCTTACGAGGATTGCCGTTTTGGCCCTCGAAAGCCAGCGAGCCAACCTCCGCCTGTACAGCGCGCGGAAAAAAAAAAGAGAGAGAAACGGTCGCGAACTTATTTATCGGTTGCAGTAACTTCAACGCAAAAGTCGGGAACACTGAGTTAGCCTTGTATCGAAAAATGGTAAAGTATATGCGATACTGCAAGGCGAAGCGTATGTAATAAACTGAGCCGTAAGTTAAAGCGTTCCCTTCGTCTCCTCTTTTTTTTATTCTTTGGCTCTCTTTCTTGCGTATATAATTGCATTACCGTTCGTGTTGCTGAATTTCAGCTTGGTGTAATTTCTTTTTCCAAGGATCGAACATCATCTCGTTCAAGAGCATTGCGTGGTATTATGTACGCAGCACTGTTCGACAATATTGGGCTAAGTATCGTGAATTTGAGCGAAGGGATCGAAACATCGATCGTTTGTAAGGGAAAAGAATACACACGCGCGCTTTGAAAATATTTTTCAAAGAAGTGTGCGAATCTCTCAATATATATATGGAATTTTCGAAAAATTGAGATTCGCACACTTCTTTGAAAGATATTTAATGAAACAAGGAAATAACAGATGTGCACAATGTCTCGTTACAAAGCCGGGAAATCTCACCAGGTCTATCTAGATCCACCACCTTTTTTCTACTTCCTTCTCTTTTTTTTTGTTTCGCTCACTTTTTATTTCTCCTCCTTACCCACCGTTATGGACTCTTCGCGAATCGTCGCGAATCATCGCGCATTTCCTACATATATATCGGATATATATTAGGTTAAAATATCGAAAACGCCCAACGAGCGAAAAAGTCAACCGCAACGCGTTCCGGCTTTTGCCTGGATTCACTCGTAACGGGAAATTCGTGATGTGGCCCTTTCAAAAACGCTCACAATGTTCTGACATATTCGAAAAGGCCAAAAAGCGAAATTCGCGTTATGATCGTTTGACATGCAAACTGTACGCGTTCTGGTCGTTTATCGATGCAGCCGTGACGCAATGTGGGCCAAATCCCGGTCTATTCTCGACGTTACCACGATCAAGGGATTTAGATCTGCCGATATAGACTCTTTGTTGCAAAAATCGTGTCGTGCCGCGCATTGCGTGGAATTATCTCGTCTCGATTTGGTCCAACGTATCGCTCTTTCAGCGAAGAAAATGATGCTGTCTTATTTTATGAGAGGATCTAGCGATGGTGACTGTGCTTTGAACGATATAAGCTGTCCACGAATTTCTACCATGAACTGAAAATGTTGCCAATAAACAAACCGATGACTTATTGGGAATGAGACATGGATGATGAATAGAAGAGAATTTAAACGATCAAACATAGGTAATGTAGGAATACGGTTTTTCTTCTTACAGGGTTCTCCATCTTTGCACCACGATGATCCACTGAACACTGCTGTTTCATAAAAAGATCCGATGACGTTTGCAGCTAGCAACGAATGTGACATAAATGACGGGACACAAAGAATACGTCAGTATAGACACGCACGCATGTACACAATCACAACTACAAACAGCATCTCTCGCTGTTAATCCATTCGCTGACAGACACTACTTAAACACTCCATTTCGAGAAACCTCCGTAACTATTATATTATTTAATATACTCCAATGAAACAAACGCTATTAGAAAACTACAACATCCCTTTATACATTCCTGGAATAACAATAATATATGAACAGAGTTTCCCCATCCATAACCAACACTGAACACTTCCTGTGGAATCTCCGTCCGTAAGAGTGAAAGGGTTAACACTATTCCTACCACACACCCATCAGTGTTTTCTTCGAAAAATCGTAGAATTTTCAGACGCGCTCACTTCTTCAAATTCTCCCCGATTTTCTCGCAGCCCAAGGATCGATAAATAAACGTATCGACACTTTCTCTTCCTCTTTTTCCTCAAGGATACATTTAGTACATTTAAACCTGTCTATGAAATACCTGGTAGGAACAGTGTTAAAGAGCCTACAACAACGCATTCGTACCTCCCGCATCGAGAACCACGCTTTATCGCAGACTCCACGCGAAGATCGAGCAACCGCGGCAGGTATTTCTGGCCCAAATCTCTCGAGGATAGGAGAGTCGGCCTAGCATTGGCCAGAGCCGGAGATTTTTGGATTATCGAGATGGCGGGGTCGCTTGGCGGGTTTCGGCCTGCACCGCAGTCACGAACCTCCTCGTCAACAGGTGAGACGTTCGTGCGTTCCACGTACCGGATTTCCTTCTCAACTTCTTGGCCGATTCTGCATAACCCTCGGTTGCCCCGCGACCGTCCCCGTGATTTATGGCCACGCAAACAACCAGGAATTAGGCTCTTATCCGGCCACGAAACCGGCCCCTTTTATCCCAATGTTATTTATGGACTCCTGATGAATATTAAGGGACCGACGGGTTCGCTCGTCGAAACGAGGACAATCGCGTTTCGTCAATTCGCTCGCCACGTCCTGGCGAGAGCATTGTTTTCGGTGTCCCCCCAACTGCGGAGCACACTTGGAGGATCGATGTATCAATTTATAGAGCGGGAAATTCCTGTGTTCTACAATCGTAACCGTAACCGTGGTTTTCATTGTAATTGGAAAGTTATGGCGGAGCACATTGTGTGCTTGTGATAAAAGATTTTTAATCCTCTATATTATTAGAAATAAAGTTCGAGAGAAATAAATCATATTATATATTAGATATAAATTTATGATAAAAATAGTAAAATGATAGCAGTCGTCGCGATTGACTCGCGCGTTGTTGTGCTCATCGAGTAAGAAAGATGTTTTTCTCGAATAGGTGTACGATGTGTTTAGAAAAGAGATGAGTTATCGAATGAAAGGACAAAAATTCGAAATACGTTTTGCGAACGATGCAATTGCCTTGCAATAATGCGATTGAAAATACTATATTTATAAATCGTTGCCTTCTTTTGTTTCGCGAAATTGAGTCCTTATCTCATTAGGCGACTGGTAAAGGAAACAAGATTCGCGATAAAATCGATCGTCTTCGCGTACACATTCAATCCTACGCATCTCGAAACGAAATAACGCCATCCTTTTGATCTAAAACGACGAGTGCCGATTAAATATCGATACTGCAACGAATAGAAATACTATTACCAGTGGTTTAACTCCTCGTGCACGATGTACGATATGCAAATCGAACGCGCCAATTCGCTTTAACAAGGGCCCTTAATCGGCGAAAGAACGTCGCGGAAAATGGCCGATCACCGTTACATTAATAATTTCCATCGATTTCACATTATCCGGGGGAGAGTCGCCGTCGATGAGGTCTGGATTGGCCATCGGCACATTCTCCTCGATAGAATAAAAATGTCCCGGTCTCGGGGGGCGATTAAAGGAAATCTCGGCTCCCGACGAGCCAAACCGACCGACGAGTCCGTAATTTGGCCTTGGAAAAGTGCTGGACGTTAATCCAAAGAGCATCCGATGTCCCATTGCGTGACGCCGCGGAGAGCGACACCGTCTTGGACAATTCGAACCCGGACCCTCCTCCCTGCCCGCCCTTTCCATTTCCTTTTTCCCATCGTTTCTCTCCTTCTTCTTATTTTCCACCCGTTTCCCCCCTCTTTTTCTATTCCTCCTCTCCATTTCCTCTTCTTTCTGCTCCTCTTTCGCGCTGGACGCCGCGAACGAATGTACGAGGAACTTTTGGGAATCGTTCTGGAGGCTCTTTGTTTTACTAGTTTTCATCCCCGTTACTTGAAAATTTTTCAATATACTTTTTATTCGTTCTTTTTTGGATTCTATGAGGTGTTTTTTGTACGAGTTTGCTCGGATGGAATGTGTCATGAGATGTTGGTTTGAGGAGAATATATTATGAGTCGCATTCGTCATTTTCATTCGGTCGAATATGCGAGAGTAGAATTATCGTTGATGTATATGATACGCGTATTGGTCGGCTGGTACGCGTAATAATTGGTAAGGTAAAGGTACTTTTATGTTTTACTTGTAGGCACGATTTGTCGAAGATACTACGTCAGTTTTTCAAATGACGAAATGTGTAAGCGAGTTTACATGCCATAGTAAATCATCGTGCATAATTTGACATGCCATAGTAAATCATCGTGCATGAGTTTACACGCCACAGTAAATCGACTGGTGAAGAATATAGTCTCGCGATTAATTACTAAACGCAACGCGTCCGCTTTCTTCTTTATCTCTGCACGCTGCTCGCTGGTCGCATTTTGAAAAAATAAGAATACGAGATAAACGCTACTCTCCGTGACTATTCGCAGTTCGTCACGTCGTGCTTTATCGCGACATTATAATTAATGTTCCCAACTCGCGCCCTTTAATAAAGAATGCTCTATTCGAGAATCGATTCCGTGCTCCCAATTTTAAGAATAGATACATAATTACACCACGTGGTCCTTTGCGTGCTCCTCGATCCACCTTACAGTTTCTTCTCCAGAAACAACGCTATACCTCTGTTTTTTCTCTCTTTCCTTCATTCAGCCCTCTCTCTCACTCCTATTTTCCTTTTCCCCTCCTCCAGCCTCCGAGTCCTTCGTGTTTTATATCCCTGGTCCTTCATTTTTTCAAGTTTGTCGGACGCTCTGCCTCCTCCTCGCCCTCCCACGCTTTGTATATTTTCCACTTCGCATGTCCCTCGAGGGGGGAACCGCGAAAATATCGCTACAATCGTAATTTCGTTTCCCTCGGCCCTCACCCCCCCTCTCTCTCTCTCTCATCTCGTATGAAATGTACAATGTACAAAACTCTAAGTGGCTCTACCATTTTACTCCCCCCCTTCTCTCCTTTCCTCGTCCTCCTTCCTTTTTTTTTAACCGTTTTTTGCGAGCGTTTTCTCGATCGTTTTTCCACCGTTTCCGCACTTTTGACATTTTCCCTCCGCTCCTCCCCCCTTGTGTTCCCCTTCCTGCCCCCTTCTGGACGACTGCGTGAAGAAAGAAAGGGGGGGAGAAAAGCGGGAGGGGGCAGGGGGAGGGGGAGTCGCCATTGGCGAGGAACAATGTGGCCCTTTATCATGTCCGATAAAACGCGAAATCTGTTAGCCGCAAAACGAAATCGACGGCCTCCGCGATCTCCTTTCTTCCTTCCCCTCCTTTCCCTCCCTTCCTCTTCCTCGTGGAATTTATGCGCCCCTCGCGATATTTCCAGGGGGAGAAATTTATCGACAGTATCCGGCGAGGCCTCCTTCGCTAACGCTGTTTTTGTTTTCTCCATCTTTTTCCCTCGCCACTTCGTCCGGAGCCCGACGTTTTTTTCTCTTCCTCTATTCGAAGTTTCGATCGGCGCAGTTTGTCTTTATCCTCTTCTCCGAGGGATTCTTCGATAATTTACCGTGAAGTTCGATTTAAATTGTCCGGAGTTAATGACGGTTAAAATAGAATGTTTTTGGTCATCTTTTTTTTCTGAGATACGTATATAGCGTTTATAGTCGATTAGGACGATTATTGACGATAATTTCAATAATAATATCATTATTATGTAAATATTATTATATATTATATTACAATAAATTCATTGATCGTACGAAGATAAAGTATGCGAAATTAAGGAGCATACCCGGATGAATATAATTTACTTTATTCGTCCACAATTTTTTTTGTTTTAGATACCATCAACTAATTCTAGATAACCCCGAGTTTGCTCAAGATCAATAGACCTTTTTTAACACCGCCTTGTTTAAAAAGGAACAAAATGATCTCAAGTCGGACTTTCAATAAAGACGTATATATACGCGTGCATTTAACTTCCGATCCATCAATTATCTCGATTGCGCGATAAAATATTATTCGACACTCTCTCCTCTCGATACCCTTCATTTCATCATCGAACGGCCACAAAGGAAGGCTAAACTCATCGCGGAACGCACTTGGTTAAACTCCGGCCTCACTCGCGTATATCGTTTAAACTTAAACGCTCCAGTGGCCACGCTTGTTTTCGACGTCGGTCTAGGCTTGACTGCCTAATTAGCACTAATGTCTGTTTCTCCGCACTCTCTTTACCTCTCTCTCTCTCTCTCTCTCATTCCCTCTCGCTCTTTCCCTCTTCCTCCCTCGCTGTCTCCATCGCGAGAGGAGCTAGGAGGCGCTTATACTCACTCACACTCCGTACTTGAGCCCATCTGGCTGCACTTTTAACGTACTTCTGCCATTCTCTCCCGACTCTTCGAGCCCTCTCTCCTCCTCTCACGGAGTGAGTTACACCGCCGGTTACACATCTGGCTAAGCCCTCGATGTACTTTTCTCATTCTCTCCCGATCCTCCCTCTCCCTCCGCGCCTCCGCCTCGTTCCCAGGCCGAGTTACACCTATGGATACACCGGATTGTACTCTTATTCTCCTCGATTTTTCCCAACTCCTCTCTCAACGATTTCACCCTCGCCACTGCGCGACTACCGTTTCTCCGTCTCCTCTCATCTCGATCCTGCTCTTCCTCCTCCTATCCTCGCCTCGTTTCCACGGCGAGTCATACTTGTGGATACGCGTTCGATTACACCAAAGGCGATTTCCATTTGATTTTCCGTACATGGATCTCTTTTCTCTTTTCTTTCATCCATACCACGACTATAGGACTACCCTTTTTTATTCTTGGTTATCCCTTGGAGCTTTTGCACGGAGTTATAATCGGGGATACACGTTGGATGGCGCGTCTTTGGTGTACTCTATGCGATACATCGAATGACTCGTCGAATGGTTATATGTCACGTTTATAATGAGCCTCGTCACGGTTTACATAATGGCTTTCGATTGGAAATGGTTGTTTATGTCGTACGAGATAAAGCCCTCGAAACTGATGCGCAAGAGTGTTTGCTCTTTGCACGCCAATTCCCCTTTACGCCTCGTTTCACAATGAAAAGACGACACTGCGAAATAGCCGAGACGCCTTTGTATCTCGCTCTCCTCTTGATTTTTTAATACGATCTCGAAGGTTAAACCGTCCCCTCTTTCTTTCTCTCGCCTTTTTACGGATACACGGATCTCTTAATTCTCCCCTCCACTCGGCTCACCTATTCCTCCTTAATCGTATAAGCGACTCTTTCTTCTCTTTATTCTCTTCGCACCTTTTTCCTGGTACACGCAATATTTCTCTCTCCCTCTCTCACTCTCTCTCTTCCTCTCTCACTCGCCCTTCTGTTTCGTGGTTTACCAGCAGTTAGATCTCCGGTTTAACATCGAGTTGCACCTTCAACGTACTTATCCCATTCTCCACCGCGGTTCTTCACCCTCCAACCCCCCCCTCCCTCCACCCCCCCAGTCCTTCCTCCCTCGCGGCTGGAGTTATACCCCGTAAACCGTGGGTAGTTTGTTGGTCACGGTGTGCGATCCCAGGGAGGGCCGGACGAAGCGTGACGAAGGTACCGGCGGCTTTCCTCTTCTGCCGAGGCACGAATTCGAATCACTGCGCGAATATCCACACGAGTGCAGTCCTGTGCGAGGACCGTTTTAACGCTGAAACTATTGTACGTGCCAGTGCGCCGGACATGTGTACCTTGTGCGCCGTGTATAGCGCATTCGGAAAAACCATTTGATATTTGTGCGGTACGTGGAATGTGCGTGCCACGATGGACCGGAGGCTGTTGAGAAAGGCTACTGGATGTTTGTGCGGTGCACCGAGGATGGGTGTGTATCTTGGTGTAGCATATAGAGGGTTGAAAAGAGAATGGTTAAGAAGACGGTTTATTGTATAGGATGCGTGGAGGTAAAGTGTTCTGGATGTATTGGGTTGTTCGGAAAGTAATTTCGTTAAGTAAAACCACCTGAACCAGTTTTTTGCCAGCAAGGACCAAAACTTTTATGAGAGGGGAATTATGTTACTGCCAGAAAGATGGC
>JBCFXI010001686.1:0-43462 GCA_038496175.1 Ampulex compressa
ACATTATCAGGTTCCAGACTTAATGCACTGGCAAGGTCTTCTTTAATGTTGTACTGCTTTCGAATGTTTACTGAATAAGTGCATTCCGTTATTATATGTTTGATTGTAAGTGGTTTCCTGCATTGTTCGCACAATGGTTGTTCTTCTTTTTTAATTATGTATGCTGACGTGAGATTTGTTTTTCCAATTCGTAGGCGTGTTATTACAACAGACTCTCTTCTGTTTAAATAATTTATCCGTTTTTTTCTTGTTATTAGTGGTTGTATGTCGCGTAGTTGTCCATTATATGTATTCCATTCTTCTTGCCATTTGTTCTTTATCTTTTGGTTAATGTATTTTTTAAAATCTGCCATTGTCATAAATCTTTCACATTTATTTTTCGATGAAGCAGCGTTTCTTGCACTCTGATCCGCTTTTTCGTTGCCTGGAATGCCACAATGTGAAGGTACCCAGATTAAAGTTACTTTTATATTTTTTCATTCCACAGTATTAACTTCTTGCCTTATTTTGCATATGAAAGGATCCATTTCGTTGTTGTTTGATATTGCTTCTATGGCACTTAGTGAATCCGTACATAAAAGTACATTCTGGATCTGTGGTATTGTATTTACTTTATCTAATGCTTTATTTATTGCATATAACTCAGCAGAGAACACATTTATTTCCTTCCTGAGTACCCAGGAAAATGTGTTACTTTCTACGTATATAGCGCTGCCAACTCCATTTTCTGTTTTAGTCATCTGTATAAATACAGACATTATCTTTGTATGTATTGATGAGATCTAAAAATAGGACTTGAAATGTTTTTTTATCCGTATCTTGTTTTTTGTGTTTGGTGAGTTCTAAATTCGTATTTATTTTATGAGCATGCCATTGCCAGTGAGGTGTCTGTTTGTAATCTGTATTTCTGTATATGTCAGCTATTGTATATTCCATTTCTTCCAACATTTCTTTTGCGCGGATAGCTGCTGGTTTTGTGCGTGTGTTGTGAGCTTTGTACCTTTCAGTATGCTTATTATAAAAAAATATGTCATAATTAATATGGTTCGGTAGAAACCATAGTTTCGTTACGAAATTTAATAAAAGTCGATGCCTTCTTAAATATAGTGGTGGCATACCAGATTCAATATCAAGACTCAACACCGAACTAGTCCTATGGGCACCGATTATATTTCTAATTGCCGTATGTTGGACAGGGTTTAACTTCTTTAATATCGATTTTCTTCCTGATGCGTATATCATGCATCCGTAGTCCAGTCCATTTTTGATTGTATGAGCGCCATATATATTCGAAATAGACTCTCACGGTCAGCTCCCCAGTTTGTATTTGAAAGATATTTTATAATGTTCAGATTGCTGTAGCATTTTCTTAGTAAATGATTTATATGGATTTTCCAGGTTAACTTTTTGTCAAATACAACATCTAGGTACTTGATGGATTCCTCGTCTTGGATTTTTTTACCTTTCATATAGAGATGACGAGGCGTTTAATGTGTGTGCTTTCTACAAAAGTGAATGGCTTTGGTTTTTGAATGTGAGAATCGAAAACCTGTTTCCTCGGCTTTTTTAACAACTGCGTTAATAGCATCTTATATGAGAAAATGTGCAGTGGACTCATATTTGTCGGAGCAAAAGATTGTCAGATCATCAACATAAAGACATGCTTTGATGGGGTTCTTTATGACCGATGTAATTTCATTAATTGCTATAGCAAACAGAGATACACTAATAGGTGAACCCTGTGGTATTCCATTTTTCTGTGTAAACAGTGAAAAGGTGATATTATTAACTTTTACCCTGAATGTACGGTTAGATAGAAAGTTTTGAATGAATTTAGGGAGGTTTCCTTTCATTCCTTATTTCTGTAAATTATTTAGAATTCCCATTTTCCACGTTGTGTCATACGCTTTCTCCAAATCGAAAAAAATTGCTGTCATATGATTTCTCTCTAAAAAACTGTTTTGGATTGCATTTTCTAGATATATTAAATTGTCCGTGGTTGAGTGACCATTTCTGAAGCCACATTGTTCTACTTTTATTACATTTTCATGCTGTAAGTACCAGAGTAATCTATGATTAATCATTTTTTCAAGAACTTTGCTCAGGCAGGATGTCAAGGATATTGGCCTGTAATGAGATGGGTTCCTTGAATCCTTATTACGTTTAAGGATTGGTATGATAGTAGCTTCTTTCCAGTTATCTGGATATGTACTCTGAGTCCAAATACGGTTGTACAGATCAAGTAGTCTGTTCATTGTTTCCAATGGTAGATTATATATCATGGAGTATGTTATATTGTCTGAAGCAGGTGCAGTTTCTTTTGTGTTTTTTAGGGTGCTCATTAGCTCATCCATAGTAAAATCTGCATTATATGCCATATCTCTATTGTCTTCAAATTGTAGTGTTATTTCTTGATCATTTTGAGAGCATGAGACGTTGGCATTTATGAAACTGTCATTACTTACATTATAATAATTAACTCCCGCAACTTCTTGATCATTGGTGATAACCTGATTATTTACTTTTAGTGCTGTTATTGCAAAACATTGTGGCTTTCTTGTAATACATTTAATTCTCTTCCACGTAATGGATGATGTGGTCTTAGATGATATAGAGTTAACGTAATTTTGCCAGTGTTGCTTTTTTGCGTTAATGATTATTCTTCTTGTCACAGCGCGTTGTTTCTTAAATGTGATTAAATTTTCTAAGGTTGAGTGTTTGCGGAAGCGATTGAGGGCTTTTCTCTTGAGCTTGATAGCATCTTTAACCTCGTCATTCCACCAAGGTACTTTGATTTTTTTGGGTCCTACATTTATGGTTGGAATATTATTAAGAGCTGCTTGGATAATAGCATTGGAGATATGATTTACTTCTGCTGGAATTGTTTCTGCGGCCGGTGGGAGGATAAAGTCTCTCTTATATGATACCCAATCTGCTTCACTTGTTTTCCATCTCTTTCTGGTTATTCTTAAAGATTGTTGAGTATCGTTTAATATTAGAACAGGGAAGTGATCGCTACCGTACAAATCTGCTAAAGGTTTCCATGATAACTGAGTTGCAAGCGATGCTGAACATATTGTTAGATCTATTGCCGAGAAGCTGCCAGATCTTGCACAAAAATGAGTATTCTCACCCGTATTCAGAAGCATAGCGTTACATATTTCCAACGCATCCTCTATTAATTTTCCACGTGCATCGGTACGTAGTGAGCCCCATAGACGGTTGTGGGAGTTGAAGTCGCCTGTTATGAGGTAAGGTTTAGGAAGCTGGGAAATAACATCAATGATATTCTCACAATCCCAATTAAATTCTGGAAGATAAATGGAGCATATTGTCATGGTAATTGGAGATATTATCCTGACTGCTACTGCCTGTAAAGGAGTGTTTAATGTAATTTCTTCAGACGCTATTAGCTCGTTTATATATAGTGCAACTCCTCCTTTTGCCCTTCCTGTTGTAAAAACATCCTTGCGGTATAGTTTGAAGCGTTTTAGTAAGCAGTTATAATGCGGTTTAAAGTGCGATTCTTGGATGCTGATGCATGTAGGATTATATTCTGCAATTAATAATTTTATTTCGCCAAAATGACTTACCAGTCCATTACAATTCCATTGCAGAATGCTCTTCATATTTGTATGTACTTTTTGTATGTGCCATGCTTTTATGGTGGTTTTTTAAATTTTACACTTGTACTTGAATTACATCGTCTTTGAGTTGGTGGCGAAAAAATGTGATTTTCGGACTCAGAGGAATCGTCGCTGCATTCCATTTGCACTGGGTCTTAACTAATCTTACTTTCATGTGCGTTTTGTTGTGTGGCTTCAGGTTTAGTTTCGCTGATTTGCTTGTTTGTTTGCGTATCTCCTGTTAGTATGACCGAAGACAACGATACAGGTCTATCGGATTTTTGTTTCGTGTAAATACTTTTAGATTTCGACGCGGACGTATACTTATTGTTCTTGGTAATGATTGCAGTTTTAGAACTGGTGCTTGGCTGTTTGGGGTCTAATCGTGTTTCGGAAGGCGGTTGTGTCGTCTTGCCGGTCTCAGGACTTGAATTTGCATTTGCATTATGTAACGATGGAAGTACTGTTGGTAGTAGTTTATGGAACAATTCTTTCATTTGTGAGCTTATTATACTATTGATTATTGGTATTAATGTGTCAGTAATTGCTTTTGAGTCAATTGCTGGGTTGTTCACTGGGCTTTGAGCAGTGATCCTAGCAAAAGTTGTCGGTAATTTGAATGGATTGTCTTGAACTTGTTTTTTTGCCTCTTGATAACTGATTTTCTTTTCTACCTTGACTTTCTGGATAGCAAACTCTTGTTTGTAAATTGCACAGTTTTTTGATCTAGCGGTATGTGGACCTGAGCAATTAATACAAGTAACCGGTTGTAAACATGGATCACCTACGTGAGGTGCTTTGCCACAAATACAAGTCTGCTCATTAGGACATCGTTGTGCTGCGAGACCGAATTTATGGCACCTAAAGCATTGCATAGGGTTTGGTATGTATAGCCTAACTGGAAGAGAGTACATAGCACATTTCACTCTGCTAGGTAGTGTATGAGAATTAAATATCAGTATCAAGGCAGGTGTATCCATAATTTGTTGATTACGTTTGGTGGTTATGCGTCGAGCCGCTATTACTCCCTGATTTTTAAGTTCTTCTTGGATTCCTTCAATGCTACAGTTCATTAAGTCTTTGCATGATATTACTCCTTTACAATAATTCAATGACGTATGTGGTGAGACGTATACATTATAGTCGCCAAACTTCTGACATTCGAGAAGTTTGTTTGCTTGAATAGCAGTAAACACTTCAATCAGAAGTCCTTCTTTAATTTTACGAATATCCTTAACGCTTCCCACAAGATTAATGATTACCTTATTAATTAGAAATGGGCTTACTTTTGAGAAGTCGCCGTTAATTCTTTTCATAACTAAGAACCGAGCAAAGTCTTGGGTGTTTTCTTGTTGGTCATATATATTTCTGGATGATGCTGCTTTCTTTCTTTTTGTAGGTGGCAAAAACGACTGAGTATTTTTTAGCGAGGAACTCAAAACCTCGTTGTCCGTATTGTTAGGGTCGGACGACACCCCATATATGTGATTATAGTTTGTTAACATTTTAGTCCCACGAGCAGCTAGGGAAATAGAAAGTCCGTTGAGACAGAGCCCCGCGTGTCTCAATAAGACGACTTAAATACAACCAGAGAGCGTCAGGTGGCTGGAAAGCTTCGTTAGCAACTGTATAACCCTACAGCCATTCATCCCATCAGTACGGGTCGCATAACGCCTTAGGATTGGGGATTTTTATATGATTTTCTCCATAAGCTCGAGGCCCCGGGTGCGCCAAACCCGTATCTACAAGATGAGACTAGTAGACCCTCTGGGGCTCTAAGTGTATATTGTTCTGTGTGGTTATGTCTGCGGTGTAGGATGTATGGTGTGTAATGTATGTGGAGTGTGGTGTTGTCAGCTCGGGTCCGTGGGTTCGCTAAGCCCAAATAGCTGCATAATACAGCTACCCCTGCGGGGAATTGTCGACTTCTTCGTAGGAATCGAAATGCTACTCAGCCAATGCGTGTCCCAGCGATGAAAACCAATGATAGTCGGAAGGGGCCAAGTTTGGTGAATACAGCGTGTAAGGTAGCAGCTCCCAGCCAAGTACTTTGATTGTATCCTGAACCAATTTTGCTTTGTGTACAGGTACATTGTCGCGTAACAAAATTACTTTGCCGTGTCTTCTGGCCCATTCTGGTCGTTTTTCGATCGAACCATGGTTCAAATTGATCATTTGTTGTCTGTAGCGATTAGCATTAACAGTTTCACCAGGTTTTAGAAGCTCATGATACACCACATTTTTCTGATCCCACCAAACACAGAGCATTGACTTCTTGCCGAATCGATCTGGTTTTGCAGTCGATGTTGATGGTTATCTCGGATTCACCCATGATTTTTTTCCGTTTAGGATTCTTAAAATAAATCCATTTTGCATCGCCAGTAACGATTCGATGCTAAACTAATTTTCATTCGTGTCTTTGAAGCAAAATTTCACAAGTGTTTTTTCGGTTTTCCATCTGCCTTTCATTCGATTCATGTGGCACCCATTTTCCACGCTTTTGGATCTTTCCCATAGTTTTTAAACGGTCAGAAATTGTTTGTTGTGCAACATTTAACATTGCTGCCATTTGCTTTTGACTCAAAGTATCATCTTCATCTTATATTGCTAGCTATTCGCCGTCTTCACACTTTTTTGGTGGTCTTCCAAGTTCTTCATTTCTCACGTCAAAACCATTATCTTTGAACGCTGAAACCATCTTTTGCATACTGCTTCCGTTAGAGCATGATCACTATATACCTCGACAAGCATTCGATGCGACTCTGCAGCTCTTTTCTGCAAATGAAAACAAAAAATTAATGTTTTCTACAAATCATCACTTTCTGGTAAAAAATTCAACATTTTTAACACGATAAAAAAATATAATATTGTTTGTTCAATGACTTAATGTATATTAAATATGTTTGACAGATGTCATACCAACTAAACAAAAAAAAATTAAGGCCCGTTCACAACAAATGTTTCCTATCGACACATTTGTATCTTAACGCTCGCTTCATACCGGTATAGCTGATATGTGGGATTGAAATACTAGTGTTATATGAAAATGCAATTTATTCGATAGTAGTCTCATACAAAACCGTCGAAATCAAAATGGAGCATGTAATCACACAGGACGCTACAGAAGAACAGCCTGTCGCGCGTGTCGATATACGTCATTTGCCAAAACAGACAACAGATAATGCTTAGGCTCGCAGAAAGCTTCGAAATTCCGCCTGCTCCCGACCATACACGGCGTCTCACTCACTCGCTCGATATTACACGTATTTATTATATATTCTTTAAAATATTCACTCATTCTCATGTCAAATCATTTTCTATATATACCTACATAAACTGCCGAACTTTCTTCTTTGATCCGCTTTCCTTTTCATGGATATTTATTATACAGGGGGTCCATAAATGTTCACCCTGATTTGAAGATTATATATTAATTATATTTATGACGTTAACGTTTGTTTTTCGTTATCATTTGATTATTTGTTTTTTATATAACGTTTGTTTGTTATTCATCTCTACAAGGAGCGTTATGTGAACTATATTGTAAAAGTGGCTTCTCCTCAGGAGAAAGCTAAATATGTTGTGTGGCTGGCAGAACCTAAATAACCGATTACTATGCAGTGGAAGTTTAGGTTATGGAAAGAAAGCACCTGATGTCAGGTGGATTAGCATTTTCGTGTTACCGGGGGTACACATGTTGAAGTGATTTGAATGTAAAGTGTATTACCTGTATTAAATGTTTATGTACGGTTCAAAACATAATGAGTAGAGGCATATGTGGTATAACGCATGTTTCATTTACTGTATCCGATTAAGAGTTACATTGTTTTGTTATCAGGGTAAATATTTATGGACACCCTGTACATCTAGATGTGCCACGTTAATGACTGGCTAATATTACAATATGTCGTGTATCAAGCGACATTTTACATTTGTCGGGACACATTACGTGTCACGCAATACAAATTATGATGAATAAATAAGTCCTTCTTTCATTATTAACTAATTACTCGAGACATTTTTTTCATTTCTTGGGATTTAAATTCAGTACTAAAACATTTGGTGCGAATGCAAGACAGTTTCATAATTCTCTGTGATTTTCTATCGGCGAAAAATGTTTATAGTTATAGAGATATTGTTTAATTCAATTTAATAACGTTAACCTTATGATGTAATTAAGTAATATTTGTAGTTAATTATTGTCAATTTAATTCATATTTAAATCAGAATGTTATTTTGAAAAATGTAGTAGAAATTTTAATTTGTGTTACTAATTTCACTTTTATTTCGACTGAGAATAGTATTTTTGATGGTATTGTATTGAATGTTCTAATTACTGCTGTCATTTCTTTTTTTATATCAAATTGAAATATGGTTTCAATAATGCTATCCTTGAAATTTTAGTAACAATTTTTTATTCCACTTTGATTTCAAATGCATATATTATTTTGAATATATATCCTAATTTGATATTAACATGAAATATATAATGGAAATATACTTCTGTAATCATATAATACAAATTTCTGCATTCTATTTAACCATTTATTTTGTAGTTTGATCTTATCTTGGAGGTATTAAAGAAAAATAATCTTTTAAGTGGGACACTCTTTACTTCGTGTAATTAAAATTATAGTAAATTGGTTCAAAATGGCAACTTGGAAATTCAGAATAAAGCGTTTGGAACCTATTCTGGTCTCCCCAAAGTTTTTACAATACTCCAATTTACGTCACTTTACGAAATTCCTACATAATCTTCTGACAAGTCCTAATGACATTTCTTCAAATATCTACGATCATCCAATCGAGAGGTATGTTTTTACAGGATTAGTTTACTGTGGATACGCATCTATTTTACTTTCACTGAATTATTCTTATCAATTAAGCAATTATATCGCGTATTAAGGGGCCAGCGATTGGATGGTGTTATTCAAAGTTGCAGTTATTGAGTGGGTAAAAATTTATCCGGACTTGGAATAATATACCGTTAAATTCGTTTTTACGTATATATATATATATATATGAATTATATTCACGGTTTTGATTGTTTATATATAAAAATGATTAAAACAGCTTTATTTCTGGTATGAAAATTCAATAAAGGGGTTTACATTTGAGAGCTATATCTTACAATAATAAATAAATATATTATCAGCAACCATGATTTTGAATCAACACCCAAAACAATTTTATTTTATACTTTATCATTTAATTGTAAATTCTAATTTCTTAGGCTTATACGTTTCATCGTTCATATACTGGCGATTCTGGGCATGTTCACAATGATATTTGACGTAACAATGGCGTTTAAAAGCAGCCCTACAGTGACTACGGCCGAAACGAACCAATATCCTATCCAGAGCATCGATTACCCTGCGATCGCCATATGCAGCATTAACAGGATTAGTCAAGGAGCAGCCATTGACCTTGCGGAAGAGCTGTAAGTTGGTCAATGAAAGCTCAGAAAATGTTCTCTTGTGCAGTTTTGTTAGTTTATTTTGTACATTCAAAGTTCTAATGTAGAATAGAAGATGTGATTCACTTTTAATTAACATACAAAGATGAGTCAAAACGTTGCGGAATGAAAGTGAAACAAAAACACGGTATAATTTTTGTTCTTTCGATATACTTCTTTAAACATAATTACAATATCATAATTTTCTGTTACTTTTTTGTATAGCTTAGAAGAAGTTAGCGTAGTCTTTAAAATCGAGTTTTTGAAATGAAACTTTTGTCTTTTTGATATTTGAAAAATTTCTAAATGATGGCCACTAGAATGATATTTCAGCAAATAGTGAACTGCCAAATGTTATCCTGGTAGTAGGTTACGAGTTTGTGAATAATGCTTAAGAAGAATAAAACATTGTTAGCTGCCAACTTCTCTTGTGACACACTCTTATCGACAAGTTTCTGTCATTCTTTATTTACTAAAATAACGATCAAGTGCTACAATTTACTCGATCATACCGGCATGTCGTAAATATCGCAACAATGTCTTCTATGTCTTTATCATATACAGGATAGTTGATACAACTTTTTTAGCCCGGCTAACTTTAAATATATACATTCTATGAAAAATTTTTCATAGAAAACTTATATGGTTTGAATGATATATTACGTAATGCATGTTTCGCGCTATAAGATAGAAAGACTTACACGCGTGTATCTAGTAGGACTCACTGTTTCTTTGGAGGTCTTTACCACTCTTCCAAACGGTTTTACCGGTTTAAAGGACACGAGGTCTTTACAAGCAGTTTCTAAATACATGTGCAACGTTGACAAAAACCAGATACTGGTCTGACAAAACTCTCGAGAAATGGTCAAGTAACAATCAAGGAGGCTTAATTTTGCTGCGGAGTTTTTTTTTGATGGAGGTTTATTAAGCTTATATACTAATAGTATAAACCATTTATGGTTAGGACTCAATCAGATCAATTAGAACCATATGGCAGTTTCGCGGCGGTGGGACCTAGCGTACCCTTGATACTGTCACGGACTATCCGTGACCGCTGTCACCAAATTTATGTCATGGACTATCCGCGACTGTCGAAATTAAGTCGCGGTTTCGCGTCTTCCCGATTTATTTACCGAGATTTTTAAGTTAAAAATAATTACGGTTTCGGGTCAAACGTGTCTACGCAACACTCCCCGGGGATGAGGCAAATTTACTAATAATATTGGACGAATTTTGGATGTTGAGGAAGGATGTCAACAAAACCTTTTTTTGGAATAAAGACTCTTATTTATTTTTCTAACTCGAGGTGAAAGGCTTAAATTGGAGTTCCTGTCCACAGCGAAGTTTACGTTTGAATTTACTTTTCATCAAACTGGCCTTTGGTCTTCCCGGTTACACCGATACGCAGTCGAGTGCGCTTCAGTCTTTCCGGAGATGATGAAGCCAGGACAGATCGGAACTCTCCGATTATGAAAAGAATTTAATGCTGTTTGGTTCCACATACTTGTATTCTCTCCGGTACGCAGTCGAGTGCGCCTCAGGCAGTCTACACATATCGGAATGTCCACTATTAAATGGAGAAAAACTCGATTAAGAATACTTACACAATATGTTTGAATCTTACTCGTTAAAACTTAAGCGCAGGGAGATCGAGACTGTGGCGAACCGTGGTGCAAACTCGTATATTGATAATCTGACTGTGCGCCGCGGTCAAAAGTACTCTGTTATATAGGGATATGGTTCTGCCCCTTCCTAATGGAAGAATGACGACGGCATCTTAGATTTCGGTTTCGTTTTGGGCTTCTCAGAATTCGTGATGTTGTCAAAGAGTTAATGTTTTCGCGGATC
Source organism: Ampulex compressa (assembly GCA_038496175.1). Lineage (NCBI taxonomy): Eukaryota > Metazoa > Arthropoda > Insecta > Hymenoptera > Ampulicidae > Ampulex > Ampulex compressa. Next base: position 10,930 of record JBCFXI010001686.1, read on the forward strand.
TTCTCCCCGTTTCCTGCTATAATTGGAGTAATGTTTCGCGGCTTTGACTCGCAGCCGCCCGGTGTCGATAATTCAGATTGTTTGGTCTCTCTATCGCCCCTTTTCATAGGCGTAGGAACGGTGCACGTAACGCCCCCCTTTACATAGGTGTAGGGACGGTGCACGCAACAATACCCAGCGTACGGTCGTAAGGAGTAAGGTCTCTCCACCTCTACACCAATTAGCCGATCGGAACCGATTAGTAGTGACCAATCAGCAGTTTTCCACCTCCGTTCGAGACTGTATCGAGTCGTCTTTATAACAAAAAATATGCGTGAGACTCTCGCGCTTTAGATATGAAACTTCTTAGGTTCTAGCATTTGTTGACGTTTTTATTATTATTTCAGGATTAGGAAATGGAATTCGATTGAAGCATTGCTGTGTTAATTAAATTAAATACCTCTTTTATTCATCAATTTTCATTAATTCGTACTGTAAGAAAGAAATTATTGGTTTATGAAAGCTGAAGTACGATACAAATAATCTAGACTATAAATTTTCTAAATAATAAGAGAATACTACAAGATGGTAGTGCCTGATGTGGTTGTAGACTGATTTTTGTCAGTATCTAATTTTAACTTTTAATTATTCATCCATTGTCTATTATTAATTATTCACCCAAAAATCTTAGCAATAATTGAGCTTCATCTGTGTTGAAGTTGATGTTAAAATCACCACTCATAATCATTGGCATTTTGTCTAGATTTTTCCCCAACAATGATGCACCTTTAATAGTGTAGACCAATAAGACTTTGTGAATAAGGCCAATGATATCTTCAATTTTTGCATTCATTGATATGTAGATGGCCGCCAATAATTTTACCATTTTCTAATTGAAATGTAGCTGTGCAAATATTTTTGTTGGTTTATTTTCTTTTCTTTTTTCTTTTTCTCTGTCTCTAGAGAGCCGTAGCCGCGTTTTTGTGTGTTTCTAAGCGATCGCTATCCTACCTGTAACCCGAATGAGACTGGGAGTGCAAACAACACGATATGATTCTCTGCTACCTCCATTTGCGTGTTTTTCCGTCTTCTAATTAATTTTTATCTCAGTAAGTATTCGTTGACTGGAAGTTTTATGGTTAGTTCATTACCTGGTTATCTTTTGCTTGAGTTTTTTTTTATAGAGTAATAAAACTTCTGGCGAGCACTTGCTCAGGCATTCCTTACCATTTATGTAATGTTGCAACAGCATTGTTGAAAATAATATTTAACCAAAATATACTATTTTACGAAAATGTATAAGATTTTGTATATTTTCTAACGCAGTTTGTTGAAGCTTGTTCAGAAACAAGCAAATGATGTCTGCGTTCAAGCGGTATAGATGCGACAGATAGCGGCAGAATAGCGGTAGTTTCAAGGCCGACGACCTGTTCAATGTGTTAAGTAATAACGTTAATCCTTTGCAGACTACAGTCGTATATATGCGTTTGGCGGAAATTATCACATTTTCCGATAATTTCATACAAGTTTTTCACTTTAAATTCAACCTTTTGCAATTGGAAGTCACCTTTTTACAAATGGCATTCACACTTTTGTAAATCAAGTACTTTTACATACATATTATACTCAAAAAACATCAAATAATGTTAATTACATAGTAAGAAATACAAAATTTTATTATAACACATACAATTACATCATTACTTATGGAGATAAAGATATGTATGGAAACGGTGTACAAACAATTCAGTCGTTAAATAACAATAATAATAATTTAATGAAAACCGTTTATAAACTAGGTTATTATGTACATAATTATTATGTAGATAATAACCTAGTCTATAACGGTTTTTCTGCAGCACCAGCTGGTAACTTAACATACAAATTTATGTAATAATTATAACAATTTGCAGACGTAATAGATTCGATCGAGTTATTAATTATATGTACTATATTGTCACAATTTGACGGATTAGCTAATATATTTCTATTACTAAATTTTACTTTTGGAAACAATTCTTCGATTGGATTCAGCATCGGTGAATAGAGTGGTAGATAAACCGAAGCATGACTGGTCTGATTAACTACAAAGATCATACATTTCCTGCGTCTTTTAAATACTCGCATTATTTAAAATTAACAAAACTTCGTCCAAATTATCTATATAATATCAAATTATCAAAATCTTTGAAGAAAGTCGCAGAGTTTTGACTTTGCACTATGTAATTAACGTTTTTTCATGTCTTTTTAACCTTTTTTTAGGTTTATGAACTATATACATATACTATATACATATGCACATATAACCTAGTCTATAAACGGTTCTCATTGAATTATTATTATTATTGAATTACTGAATTATTTGGACACCGTTTTCAAACATACCTTCATCTCTATATGTAATCATGTAATTGTATGAATTATAACAAAATTTTTGACTTCTTGCTATATAATTAACATTATTTGATGTTTTTTTAAATATAATATATATGTGAAAGTAGTTGATTTATAAAAGGGTGGATTCCTTTTGCAAAGCTGTAAATTTCGTTTGCAAAAGGTTGCATTTGTTTTGCACAAGGATAAATTCCATATGCAAAAGGTTGAATTTCAATTGTAAAAGGTTGAATTCCAATTGCAAAAGGTTAAATTTGTTTTGCAAAAAGATAAAGTTAATGTGAGAAACCTCTCATGACCTTTCAATTAAATATTTATGGTTTTGTTAATAAATATGATAAAGTATTGCTTGAGCCGCTTGAGCGGAAAGCTTAGCGCAAGTTGCATCATGCTCAAAGCGTTAGATGGAAATTTTACGGAGATAATTTTGAATGACTATCGCAGTAGCGACTGAGCCCTACGATACGCGCGTAGGCACATCTATGATGTATCCGACAGAGAAAGTAGAAATGAATCTCCCTCTCTTTCTTCCCAAATGTCGGTTGGAGTTAGAGAAGGTGAACCGATTCAATTTTCATTTTGCTCAGGTTAACTCACACTACTGTGGCTAGAGAAAATGCTATATACTATGTATGTACATAGTACGCCTTGTACGTGAGTGTAGAGTATATATGACACATTGACAGAGAGAGTAAAAACGATTCCCCAACTTTTTTCAACTGTCGATTATAGTCGGAGAAGGAGCAGCGTTTCACTTTTCGTAACATCCAGATAAATTTGTTCTGTCGCACCTAAAGTATTTCGCTTAAAAAATACTCTTTTGAGCCAGAGGCACAGAAAATAGATATAAATAGCGTTACGTTTTTTTTTGGTGGAAACGTTTCGGAAATAATCGAGGTTAACTTCGTTTTTCTTAAATGGAATGGTATATTTTTTTTGCCCAAATATTGATCAGCATAAACTTAAAACTAAAAAAGAATAGCGATCAGTATTGTAAACGTACTTTTCGTCTTATTTTATTTTCCATACCGCCTTCCTTTGTCTGAGTCAAAGTCTTTTTTTTTACGTGGGGAAAAACTTCATAGGGGAAATCTTCCTTGGGGGGAGAGCCGGGCTTGTGCCGGATTCTTACCGGCTAAAACTCCCACGGCGGCCATCCTATGCGCAGTTTGGGGGGGTACCGGGAACTACAAGCAACACATGACGGTGCCCCCTCGCGCTCCAACCCCTGTAGGGCTGCCCATACCATAAGAGGGTCCTGAAGACCCCCCAGACATCCCATCAATATCTAGTTTGGCGGCGTCGCGTGGCCGCCACGCAACGCCGTCCTTCCCGGAGAGTTGCGTGCAATGGCAACCCGAGCCCTCACTCCAGCCGCCTGCAACCCCCAGTGGTACCACTGGTGCAATGGATGAGCTCTCCCTCAGTAGCACTACTTCAAAAATTCATTCGGCCGGGGGTGACTGGGGGCGTCTGCCCCCCGCCCTGACCCGCCGCCCGCCGCGTAGGACCCGCGCACTCGCGGATCCTCCCCGCGACCTCCTTCTGCAGCAATACCTACTCGCCAAAGGAGGTCACGGCGCACCAGGACCTCTCATTGTTCAGCATCGCGCGGACAATGGCTGGCAGCGAGAGTTCCTCCCCTACTTCTTCTTGGAAGACACGGCGCTCGTACTGCCACGCTGGGCAAATCTCCAGAGTGTGCTGTGCCGTGTCCCGCTCATCGGGGCAGTGGTGGCACTGCGTCATCCTCTCCTTTTCTATCCGACACGGGTACTCACCAAAGTAGCCATGCCCGCAGGAGCCACTTTCCGATCCTGGGCAGGGCAGCCGCGACACCGCGCTGTCCCGCGTTGGCGGGTTCGGAGAGATATCTCTGCCACTCCGAAACAGCACACTCCCGGGCTTGACGCCTCGCGGTCGCCTCGTCGATTGCCGGTTCTGGCGGGGCATCCCTGGCCTGACGAAGGGACGAGGAGTGAGAGTGTCTGTTCGCCATCTCCTCCACCAGGAGTTCCATGAGGAGCTGCCCCGCGAGAACCATCGCCGCCGCGTAGGATGTCGTGCAGTACGCACGCGCGATCCTGATGGCTATCCGCCTCTCGATCCGTCGTAGCTGTTCCCGGCTGACCATCAGGTCGCGCGACTACACCGGGGCCTCATACAGGGCCACGGACCGCACAACCCTCGCATAAAGGCGGCGAACTCTCTCCTCGGGCCCCCCAAGGTTTGGAAGGAGGCAGCCTAGCCAGCCAGCCATCCGTTCCGCTCGGGGGGCCAGGCGATCGAAGTGGGCCGCAAAGCGCCACTGACCGTCCAAGGTGAGCCCCGGGTATTTCATCCCAGGGCCCAGAATCAAGACCTAACGTTCTAAGTAGGTGGTGAACAAAAACGATAGATGTTCAATGGTGGAATTCGAGCCTTGTTTCATAAACAGAGACGGATCAGGGTTTGCTACAGCGAGGCGGAACGTTATTGCCTTGTTGCTATTTCTTACGTGTCCTGGCGAGTCGCGGAATTTATGTGCGTGTCTATCGGTTGTATATTATTGGAGATAGCCGTTACTTGATGGCAGCACTATTGACAGGCGCTGCATTGAGGTCCTTGCCTCAAATCTACATCGTTTTCTCCTCTATCTTTGTTCTTACACTTCTGCCCCTTTCGCTTGTTTTTGCCTACGCGTCTAATGGCGTGATCGTGTACTCTTCTTAAATAAAGGTTTGTTGCAAGGAATTTGTTATGAGCGCGTCACTGACTCTGCCCCAACATGTATATTCGTTGGAATTATTCAAATAGTATTGAGAAAGAGGCTCAAGGCCTCTTGTTCTTATCCCTTCCCAAGAATTTTGACTCAACGATGAGGGGTGCAAATGATTTTTTTGGGAATGATACAGTTGCGGAAAGGATTTTAGGAACAGGATTCTTGTTGAAATGAAGAAAAAAGATTAGTATTGTGAGAATGATCTTCCACGAAATCCACGCAAAAATAATCGCAGTTTGGCGGTTTGACTGTGTCGATCTAATTTGACTCTGAATTTAATACCGTCCTACGGACTAGCAAGAATTTCGAAAATTCAGTAAGAATAGTGCCTTGGTGCAGTTTGTACGCACGACTCCTCGGTTTGAGACGTCCATAATAATCTAAGACTTTTATATCCGACGCATAGTCGGAATTTTAAGTTCTATTCGAAATCTCAAGAGTTCTATTATACGCTGTCGATTTAACTTACTACCGAAAACCTGAATGCCGATCTATGGATTGATACTTTGCCCCTTCGCTCGATGCCGAAAAGCGGAATAGGGACATGCGCGCTAGTCGTTCCCATTGCCTAGGAGGGATATTCCCCTTGTGGCTCACCGACATAGGTGGGCTGCACGGATGTATTGTACTGTGGGATAGATGATTTGTACATATGTAGCCGTACAGGGTATAATGTACGGTTACAGTATTAACTATAAATCTAATAATTAACGAATAATTTAGCTTTGTTTCTTAAAAATGGTCTGTCCTTAATGTCAAGTCGGAAATGCTATACCAACAATGATTCTTGTAAGACTTGTTCCATTTACTAACATAGATGTCGCAAATGGTGTACATTCACATTAATACACTGATGTGATCTGTCATTTAACGAAGAATCTATACTCTTAACAATTTCTGCATTGAACATACTGCATGCGTCTTTTTACCTAGTATTGTTGAGGGTCTACGCTAAACCACATTTGTCTATGTACACCATAAAAGGTAATCTAGCAACATTAGATCTGGTATACGCGGTAGTCATAGAAATTCTCCACGACAATCGATTCATGCATTGGAGGAATTTCTGTCGAGTACTGATGATAATGTTATTACTGAAACACGGACAGAATACGCGATTGCCAGTAAGGAGAATGGAAAATATTGTAGGATCGGGACTCCTTCATAACATAAAATGGGCGTTTGCTGGATAATTTGACCGGAGGGCCTGGGTAGCTTAGTGGTCAGAGCAGTCGCCCGGAAAGCGAAGGGGTCCCGGGTTCGAATCCCGGTCTAGGAACAACCCAACGGCCCAAATTTTTTCCGCGCGCCTACAATATTAATAAAAATTGTCTCGTAAAAACCACAGTCTTACGGAAATCTTTGCTGGTATTATATCACGTAAAATGACATTACGCACAAACTATTTTTAAAAAACAAAGTGATTATTTATTATAGCTAATTAAGAACAGTACTTTTTTTACGTCAAATTTTACGTTATTGGATATTTTGGTAAATATATACAGTATAAAATAAAAACGATTTATTAACACAAAAAATAGAACAAAAAAAGATACAATAATTAGAAGAAAATACAGGAGAACAGTTTATCTTTACAACTTGCCAGAAACAGTCTAACGCCGTTATTAATGCTTCCTCTCTCTTTTGTTTACATGCGTACACATATTTATTCGTTCTAAAAAACAAACCCTCAGCATACCCGTATACGTTCGACACTTGTGATAAAACATTGAGATAATTTTCGAAACCACACTCGGCAATTCTGCTACACGGGCATCTGTTCTCGAATGTAATTTTCTTTATCAAACTTTCTCTATGGAGTGATTCCAGAATTTTATAAAATATGCTGCAGTGAAAGTTACGTACGGTCCTTCGTGCTCTCCTTTTTTCGGCAATGTATTTATTATTTAAGAGGATTCTATTTATGTGACATAGTCCCGAATATTTAGTCACAAATTTTGAACCTGGGCAAATTGCGTGCGTTTTATCGCAATCGTGTCTCCTACGTTGTATTGCCTTGCGGCGGTTCGATGCTTGTTAAAATTCTTTCGATTATCCTGTTGAAGTTTAGAAATTTTAGGTCTCACCCATTTTCTTACATAGTCTTGATTCTTGCGAAACATGTAAATCCATTCGTTTTTGATCATTTTCCTTATAGATACATCTTGTTTTATCTTCATGCAGGTACCAAACAATGAAATGATTTGACGTGGTATTTAAATACTTTTGAGCTAAATGCAAATATCGGTGCCATTTTTCTGGACGTGGCGCCGCCCTTAGACATCAACGATATGAGTATTCTATTAATTCGTTCAACTTGCCCGTTAGCTCATAGTACTCCAGTTGTCGTTATTAAATGTTGTACCCTCTCGTCGTTGCAATACTCCGAGAAAGTACTCGAGAAAGTACGCTGTACCTTGATCGGAAATGACATGTTGTGAATTACTAAATGTTGTAGCTTATTTTCTCAGGTGATTTAATACTTTTGTGTATACTTTTAGTTGCATATAGTTATGTAGTTTACGATATACCTGATAGGTCCCTGGTCATTGTAATATTTCGGCGCCAGCTAGCGCTCCAATTGCGTACGGCGTACGATAATATGGTTGCACGTTTAGATGTATGGCACACACGCTTGTAGCCAATGTTTCCGTTGGTATTGTGCAGACCTGGTATTGTATTGGCCAACAGCGCCACGGCAATCATCGATTCGTTCGATCCGGCAGAAATCCGGTAGCAGTACCTGTTGCGAATCAATAATTTGTTCCGTGGCCCCTCAAGTGGGGCAAGGAGATGCTGGAATACGACTGTGGCGGTCTCAGGCGGCTTGGGCCAATCAGTCCAGATTTATAGACTCTGTGATTGACATGCGACATATTTAATTGTATTATCTATACATTCGTGCAAATACAACATTATTGAGCCTAATATAACTTATTGATAGTTTAAGAAGGTAGGAAAAGAACGAAATATCTTTTAAAATTGGACAGCCGCCTGACACCGCCACGGTCGTATTCCACCTTTTCCTTGCCCCACTTGAGGGGTCAAGGAACAAATTATTGATCCGGTGTGTAACAGGTTCTGGCAAGTTATCTATCCTTTTATGGCTAATTAAGGAGAGCGGGTGTGTTTTTGAGTGAGTCGATGGCTGCGCTTATTGAGCACGTGCCCCTGACGACGAGCGGCTTTAAGGGGTTTAGGGGTAGTCAGGATTTTCAAAAAATCGATTTTTTTCTTTGCATTTTCTTAAAGTACGATATCTCGAAAATATTATATAAAATTTTCAAGTAAATCCAACAAATATTTGTCGAGATATCCTACAATTACTGAAGCGCAGGTCTGACTCTCGATGATAAGTAGCTGAGGGCAGACCATTGTCAGTACCATCGAGTTAATTTACGTAGATCTGAGTAATAGTAATTTATTCTCAAGATGTGTTGGTGAATTCAATGAAAGTAATAATAAAAGCTGCAATCAACTAGTGCGGAAAATAAGCCCAAAAACTTTGAATCATAGCTCCACAATTATAGAAATCGCTGCATATATTACAGCTTGTGTTTTTAATGAAGCTACATATTAATAAATGTTATAAATGGCCTGGGAATAAATTGTGGACCAAATGCTCACTAATACGCTGAAAAAACTGATTCTGAGTGTGTAAACGTGGTAGACAAACGCAATAATAAGAACAGTCAAGAAGGCAAAATGCAACGCAGACGACAACAAATTGAAATATTAGAAGCATTCTCATCGGCAGAAGAAACATTATATTTTTTCCTTGAAAAGTCGTGTATAATCGATTAGAGGCCGCCATTTCGTTAATTTTCAAAAAAAGAAAAAAAGCTTTGATCAGGCACTAGATTAACTATTAAACCAAAGAATTTTTTTGTTTCATTAATTTTAGATGAACCAGTAAAATGTTATGATGGTTACCGCAAAACACGATTTTGTCACGAGGTCCAACAAATATGACGATAACTTTGACTACGATAAAATTTTTTCGTTTCTAATTTTTGTCAAATAGTCTTAAAACGTAACCTAATAACTTAGTAATAATTGTTTTATAAAATAAGTTGAACTACTGTAAGAAAAAAATTACTTGGAATACTCATTTTTTTGCGCCACTGACTACACCTAACCCCTTAATATCGCATGGCAATTGTTAGACAAGAGGTACGACAATGCTCATGCTGTGGTTCTGTCTTCCGTCCAAAAAATTGTGAACAACCTCGCAATGCGGTCTTCACGCATCCCTTTCTGGCGGTTGCACCAAAATCAAGTGCTACGGGCCTTGAAAATGCTCGAGACTATGAGCCGCCGTGTAGAGCATTAGGACGATCTGCTCCTGGTGATCGTAGAAGAGAAGCTGAATGCCTGTACTCGTTCTGAATGGGAAGCGCATTTGGATGCCAGCAGAGAAATACCCTTGTTTCGACGCCTTGAAGAATTCCTGTCCGCATTGTTAATGACAGCAGACGCGTTGATTCTCGACAAGTTCCACGCCATGGGGTTTATCTGCCGCAGGTGGTTCGTCAGTAAACAACGACGTTGTTTCAAATGCCTATGGCTCGGGCACTAAGCACGGTTGTGCTACCAAGCACTTGCAACACTCTTGCAGCCACATTGGCGCGGAGTTTTATTAGACTCTTCGGCGTCGCTCTCGTCGTTGCATGAGTGCAACGGAAAGGACACTCCCGCCAGTTCCGACCACGAGTCACGAGGCAGTCCCCGCGACGTATCACCAGGCTATCCTGACGATTGCGAGGATGAATGTCATCACAACGCACGAGCGATTACGATATATGAGGGTCCTACTATGTCAAGGATCGGAGTTGTTCTGCGCTTCGTTTCCTTTTTCAGCGAAGTGGTCGCACAGAGTCTTGTGAGTGTACCGACGTCCAGTCCACGCCAAGTTAAGTGGCTTAGAGAAAGTTCCCGTTGCTGTCGCACGTACCAAACAAGAGCTGTATCTTACCGCGCCTGGTGGAGTGTCGCGTGTCAGTTTCACCTCGCATGTACTTTCGCGTATTACCGCGTATCGCGGACATAATGATGTCAGGTTAGGTATGCGGAAACACCTGGCCGACCTCATCCGGGCCGATTCTTCTACCACCTTCTTGGAGCCAATAGAGTTAATTATCGGGGTGGATTACTATGAAGCAGTATTGCGTAAAGGGCTGCGTCAAGATCTCCCAGGATATACCACCGTCCAAACTACCATGTTCGGTTAGATTGTATCGACCCGCTTGTCAATAGACAGGGCCTCCCGGGATTGTGCACGTGCCTGGATCCATTCTGTGTCCTTGTATGCTCGAACTCCATCGAGGATGGAGGTTAAGGTCGAGCAGCCGCATTGTGCGCAGCTCAATACGGTTAGAGCTGAGTCGGATACCTCAGGGCGAAAGAACTATGGTGCAAAAGGTACTTCGTGCCCGCTCACCCGTCACGGAGACAATAGTTTACAGATGCGGTTGTTCTTTCGATCTTCTGTATCGTGTGTGAACGGGGAGTTTTGTCACAATGCATATTCAAGGGTGGAACAGACGTGACGAAGTGTCACTCGCATACTGGAATTACGCTCGACATACATGGCAATCATTGAGGAATACCTCGCGTTGAGTCACAAGCATTTAGTTACCTCACGGTTTACCAACTCAAATACGGATAATGCGGTGTATCTGCTGCACCACCCGATGCTTAAAGAAGAATGGCCCCCTTCAACAAGCTGGCGTCTTGTCCCTAAGCCGCGAAGACCTGTAAGTCGTGCAGGTCGGGGAAGCATGAGGATCGGGAAACTTGAGTTTAGGATTCGTTCTTTGCAGTGGATCTGGTTGTCTGATACTGAAACATGATGGCATCCTTTCCAGAAGCAGGACTGCGTGGAAACGGTGCTGGGGGTTGGACTACCTTGGAGGCGTTGAAGGACTTCTCGTCTGGTTGCACAACGGCTTTCTCGACGTGGACTGCGTGTGTAATTTTCAGCTTGTGCACGGTGATGCGCGTATGCGCATCTGAGTTCTGGCAGTTATCCATACCCCCAGTGCCACTAACTATTTACAGTGTCGTTGCCACTGAATGTTCACATAGAATCTTTTACGTTTCTAATAGACAAAACTTCCGTTGTCCTACAGTTTAGCTTCCTGGTGTTCGTTTTTGCTTCGTTGTCGATGTCTAGGCTGCCAGAGTTGTCTACGTTGTCAGAATAATCTTATTTTCTTTTGCTGTTTCCGGCACTAAAGCAGCTATCATGCGTTCCATCAACTCGTCTTTCTTTCCCAACGTTTTCAGCTTTCGTCATTTAAGTTCATTCTTGAGTTCCTGGACTTTCAACTTCGACGTTTCTTCTATCCGAGGATTTTCAACAATGGTTTGGAAAAGATCTTCTTGCAAATCTACAACACTCATTATATTAATGTCTTTATTGACCACTGTTTTCATTTTTAATTTTCACTATGATTATGACTGCTCCTGCCATAATTCCGGACGAGCCCCTAAAATTTGTGCTATAAAATATAAACGATTTATCAACACAAACTAAATACAAATAACGATTAACCTTTTCGTTACTCTGAACGAGATATCTTACAACGAAGATAAATCTCGCTTCCTAGCACCAATATTTCGACATTCTAGACAAAATATTTTGTGTTCTGCCTTTGAGTTCTTATGTGGCTTATGGTATGTTGTGAGCAGTATGTTGATAAACATTGAAATCGAAAGTTATTTACAAATAAAAGAAGATATCGTTCGTGTTTTATTAGAAAAACATCCACTTTGATTGAAGTTTCAATGCTTTCCTGTAAGAATACGGTAAGCAAACACGGTATTTTTGTCAGAAGTGTAATGTCGCTTTATGCGTAACATCATGTTTTCAGTTATACCACGTAAAAAATAAATAAAAATAATTGCATTAAAAACTGTATTTATTTCTTTCTAATAGCCATACGAATAGAATTAGTTATAAAATATATTTGTCTAGACTGTCAAAATATTGGTGCTAGAAAGCGAAATTTATTGTCAAAAGCGTTAATCGGCTACTACCGGGTCACAAGATATCTCGTCAGAAACGTTAATCGGCCAGTTGTCACGATCTATCGTTTTTCCCGATTTAAAAGTATAGTTTTAAGATAAAGAAATCTACTGTTTTGGGTCAAGCGTGTCTACGCGACATTCCCCCGGGATGAAGCAAATTAACTTATGATTTTGGGCGAATTTTGGAGGTTGAGGAAGGATATCAACGAAACCTTCTTTCGCAATAATGACTTTTATTAATTTCTCTAACTCAAGGTGAAAGGCTTAAATTCGAATTCCTGTCCACCGCGAAGTTTTCGGCATCAAACCGATCCTATCGTTTGGGGTTCGCCGATATACAAGCGAGTGCGCCTCAAGCTTTCCAAAAACGATTTTGGATCATGACGAATCTGTACCTTCCAATTACCAAAGAAATTAAATGTTGGTTGATTCCACCCTTTCCGATACGTAGTCGAGTGCGCCTCAGGTAGTTTACAAATATCGTGATGTCCACTACTGGATGAAGAAAAACTCGATTAAGAATATTTACACAAGTGATCGAATCTTACTGGTTAACACTTAAGCGCAGGGAGATCGAGACTGTTACGGACGTTGCTGTAGCGTCTAACCGTAATGAAAACTCGAATAGTAGACATGACCGTGCCCAAAAGCACCGATATATATGTGGTGCGCGAGAATTTTGGAACAGTGCAGTCTTGGAGACGAACCGTCGCGCTGACCGTCGCGCAATTATATATACAAAGGGCATAGGAATTTCGAATGCCCTATCGCCTCGAATGTATGAGTGTGTGTGTGTGTGTCTGCTGTATGCAGACAGTCGACGACGAGAGTCGGGGAATAGCTAAGAAGTACGACGTAGAGAAGCTTGTTAAGATGTGCGAGTATCAATAGTTCTTGTATATATATTCTTTCAATTAATAAACTATATATATATGATATATGATATATTGTCTAAATTCTACCCCTTCTTAGCATAAAAATTCCAAGGGTATGACGAGATCCTGCACGTGCGTCTGTCACTTGTGCGTTAGGTTTCTGTTTATCCGAGGGTCTCAGAGTCCTAGGTGTCGACAATGAATAAAAACCTTTGAGGATTCTAAGAACCTACGGTCGTCTTCTGCTATTAATACTATGACATCCGGTAGCTGCACGTTGATGTCATGCAAAAGCAAAATAATGGAATGTTGACATTCAGAGGATGTAGAAATGGTCATTATAGCCAATACATCAGTGGATCTGTACCATCGTCGTACGTACCGTATCTTATAAAGTGTTCTTTTATTATATGTCTTGGAATTTCAAATTTTATGTATTAATTTGGTAAGGCAACAGGTTTTAAAGAATCGTCTATATTTTCAATCTGTTACCGATAGATTATAACAAAAATTAATTTTATGAAATAGGCCCCGGGTTTATAAACGCAGCAATGGACATAGAACAAAGTGTTTCAAATATAACCAATTTTTTTTTTTTTTTTAATTCATTTTTCGGCACCGACTGCTAAGGTCATTTGGCGTAGGACCTACTGTTTAAATTGGGTTCCGAACCACCAGAGCTACGGTATACATATCACATAGGAAAACCAGAGGTGTTGGCCGGGATTCGAACCCGGGTCTCCCGCGTGGCAGTCTGAGCCTCTATCCACTACACCACCGTAGCTCCTACAACCAATTATCTACACATTGATCCACCATGTAGACTCTCTGGTAATATGAAAGAGCATATACTAGAACTAATAACGAGTACAGGCAAGAAGAAGTTCCCAATCAAACAATGTAAAGTTTGTTCGTCCAATAGAAAAAGGAGAGAAACAAGATATTGTTGCAAATTGTGTCGAACAGCATTGCACAAAGGAGTATGTTTTACCAAATAGCATACTCTAAAGAATTATCCAAGTTTGTGAAATAATTAATGGTTAAAATGTAAAAAATCTGATACACAGGTGTGTAAACTATATATATAGTAATATTTAAGAATAATATATGTGCATATACTCCCAAATAAAAATTAGAATTGTACGTATCCGCTTTCTATTGCTCGCCAAGCATGCTTCTACAGCGTTCGGAAATGTGCGGGTTTTGAGCGCGGTTTGAACGCGCAGAGCGCTGTACGCAATGTGTTACGATAAAATTGTATGAGTCTAGACTTTTGGACGCTTGGTTGCCCTAATTTCCTGTTTACTGGGGTTTATGAGGATTCTTGAGTTTTTCCCTTTTATTATCGCAGACATAACATTTGAGGCAACTGACATGCAGATGTTAGATTTCGCTCTGGTTTGTTCCTCGATTTCCCTTTTTCCATAGGCGTAAGGCCGGTGGACGTAACAAGGAAAAGGACAAAAAAAGTGAGGTTGCGAACGGTAGAATTGCAAGGGAGCGGGCCAGGTAGACGACAGAGGAGAAAGAGGTATCGAAGAAAGGCGATACAGGGCAGGAGTAAGACGGTTAGGGAAAAGGAAAGGGGGAAAAGAGAGAGTGAGACAGAGTGAACGAAGATGAGCTTGTCAAGGGAGACCGGGAAAAGGAAAAATGAGAATTTATCGAGCAGTGGGAAAGGGGAGAAGATGACGTTTGTGAGGAGCAGCAGGACGATGCGATCACCAGTGAGGAATGACAGAAGACAGAGAGATGGGCAGAGTAAAAAAGAAAGGTAAAACAGCTGCTCACTGATTGGAGAGAGGAAATGAGAGAGAAGACAAGATAGCAGGCGCAGGAGAGGGAAAGGTGGAAGAATTGGATAAAGAAGCAAAAGAGGGAGGGTGAGAGGGAAAGAGAGAAAATAAGGGCAGGCATAAGGATGTTAAATGAGAGGGTAAAGAAGTTAGAAGAGAAGGGGAAAGAGAGCGAAACAGGGAAGGACGAGAAAGGGGAAAGGAGAGGGACGGAGGTGAATGAATGGAAGAGGAGGGTGGGAGAGATTTGGAAAAGGGAGGAGAGGAGGAAAGAGGAAAAGAAGAGAAAGAATGCCGTGGTGAAAGAGGTAAAGGTAAAGGGAAGAAAAAGGAAGGAAGCGATAGAAAGGATAATGATGGAGATTGACAAGAAGGTAAAAGTTTGGCGGGGGGGAGGTATGTTAGTGGTGAGTCTGTTAAATGAAAACCAAAAATAAGAGGTAATGGAGAGAAAGAAAGGACTGAGAAATAGAGAAAAAAGAATAGAGGAGGATTTTACATGGTTGGAAAAGAGGGAAAGGTGGAGGTTGAGAAAGATAGCGAGAAAAGAGGAGAAGGAAAGCGGGGTGAGAGGTGAAGTATGAAAAGATAAGGTTGGGGGAGAATTGGGGGAGATGGAGCGAGGAGGAGGGAACTGATGGATATGCAGGGTAGAGCGTAGGAAGAACGGCAAGAGGAAGGAAATGTGAGGGAAACAAAAGAGAACAGATAGAAAAAGAAGACAAAAAGGTGTAGGAACTCAAAAAGGGGGACAGGGAGAAGAATTAGAAAGTGGGCTTTTGAAAAGTGGCAGGGATGAATGGGACGTAATAGGGTTATCGGAAACATGAGTAGAGAAGAAGAGATGGGAGAGTAAAATGGAGGGTGCCTAAAAGGCACGAATAGAAGGCGAAATGGGCGATAAAGAGGGAAGAAGGGGCAAAGCAAAAGGTACAGGGAAGAGGAAATAGGAAAAAGGAAGAAAGGAAGGAGGATCCTAATAGGGGCATACTTTAACGCGAGGATAAGGAAGGAAGAAGGAGGGTGAGGAGATCAAGTAAAGGGGGAAAGGGAAATAGGAAGGGGGGAAAGGAGAGAGATAAAGTGCCTATGAGTAGAAGACAGAATTGAATCCGACCACCTTTCCTTGATGGTGGTAGTTAATGGTCAGAGCAGTTACCCGGAAAGCGAAAGGTTCCCAGTTTCGAGTCCCAGCGGCCCAAATTTGTCCACCTATAATTTTGTAAAATCCATTTCTTGTGAAAAAAATTTTATCCACGAGTCATTCTGTAATTTATTGGTGAAAGGTTTTATAATTAATATTGATTTTATATTTGGTTATCTTGGGTTACTATCACGAAAAAAAATAAAAAAAAATGTCTTGTACTGAAAAAACTAATCAAAATAAAGAAAGACCAATCAGATGATGAATCAGGTGTAACTGATATGGAACTGTGATAACGAAATTGAAATAGAAGAAAAAACTAAAAGAATTCAATTGTTGAGCAGTGAAGATGTGGATCCTCGTTATATAGTTCTTTGCAAAAAAAAAAAGCCAGGATTATTTCTGATTATGAAACCTGTAACCTTTTCCTTTCAGTTATTTGAAACTATAAAAATTCTTAAATACATTGTGCACCCGCCCTAGAGGAAAAGGTTATTTATGATAACGAGAATGGCTATCGAGGAGGGGAGGGCGAGGGAAAGCCGTGAAGGAAGTATAAATCTAAAATTTTGGGGCGGATCGGGTAAATTGACCGTTAATTGAAAAACACTGCTGTTTAATGGTACCCACGCTTGAGTTGATAATTATGAATTAAACACGCTATATAATGTTACGTCCTTGTTGCCAAAAAAATTGGCAAATTTTGGAGTTTAGGGATTAGCACGTCTCCACGACGTTTCTCTGGGACGAGGCTGGTCCGGAGGATAGTTTATTTATATATTTTATTAGACTTTTGGTGAATTTCGAGACAAAGGCTCCGTAGGGATGTTTTACACAACAAAAGGAGCGGGGATTGTAGGAAGAGGAGAGGAGTCTATTACATTTCACCGGAATCGTGTTAGCACTCCATTTTTTATTGCTTTCTTTAATTAAAAAAAAAACTGATCTCACCTGAACCTGTTTCCCGCTTCGGGTTTTGCGCGCAGTTTTCAACCTCATCAAACGAACCCGAGCTTCCCAAGTCCCGATGAACAACTTGGATCTTGTTGCGCCTCAAAGCTTCGAGGGTAGCTGGATTTCGGATGGAGTTTGTAAATGCGATGACTCTAACAGTTTGACCGATACGTGACCTAGGTCTTGTTACGCCTCAGCTCCTTCGTGATCACGATTTGGCGAAAAATGATACACTGAGGTGACTTCTGTAAGAGGTTCCGATACGCAGACGGGACGTTTTCGCGCTTCAGGACTCTCCAGAAAGTCACCAACACTACTCTTCGGGAAACAGGTTATTTAGAGGACCTTTAATTGGAATTTTATAATTTGATTCGCGTGGGTTTAACTATATCAGGTGTACCGGTATGAAGTGAGCGTTAAGATACAAATGTGTCAATAGAGAACATTTGTTGTGAACGAGCGTTAATTTTTTCTTTATTTGGTTGGTATGGCATCTATCAAACATATTTAATTTACATCAAGTCATTGAACAAACAACATCATATTTTTTCATCGTTTAATCAATTTTTTACCAGAAAGTGATGATTTGCGGAATGCATTAATTTTTTTTCATTTGAAGAAAAGTGCTGCAGAGTCGCATCGAATGCTTGTCGAGGCATATGGTGATCATGCTCTATTAGAAGCAACATGCAAAAAATGGTTTCAACGGTTCAGAGATAATGATTTTGGTGTAAGAAATGAAGAACGTGGAGGACCACCAGAAAAGTTTGAAAACGCCGAATTGCAATATTGGACGAAGATGATACTTTGAGTCAAAAGCAAATGGCAGCGATGTTAAATGTTGCACAACAAACAATTTCTGACCGTTTAAAAGCTATGGGAAAGATCCAAATGTGTGGAAAATAGGTGCCACGTGAATTGAATGAAAGACAAATAGAAAACCGAAAAAACACTTGCGAAATTTTGCTTCAAAGACACGAAAGAAAATCAGTTTTGCACCGAATCGTTACTGGCCATGAAAAATGGATTTATTTTAAGAATCCTAAACGGAACAAATCATGGGTTAATCCGAGACAACCATCAACATCGACCGCAAAACCAGATCGATTCGGCAAGAAGGCACTGCTCTGTGTTTCGTGGGATCAGAAAGGTGTGAATCCTAAACGGAACAAATCATGGGTTAATCCGAGACAACCATCAACATCGACCGCAAAACCAGATCGATTCGGCAAGAAGGCACTGCTCTGTGTTTCGTGGGATCAGAAAGGTGTGGTGTATCATGAGCTTCTAAAACCTGGTGAAACTATTAATACTAAGCGCTACAGACAACAAATGATCGATTTGAACCATGCATTGATCGAAAAACGACCAGAATGGGCCAAAAGACACGGCAAAGTAATTTTGTTTCACGACAATGCATCTGCACACAAAGCAAAACCGGTTCAGGATGCAATCAAAGCACTTGGCTGGGAGCTGCTACCCCACCCGCCGTATTCACCAGACTTGGCCCTTTCCGACTACCATTTGTTTTTATTGATGGGACGTGCATTGGCTGAGTAGCACTTCGATTACTACGAAGAAGTCGAAAATTGGATGTCCGATTGGTTTGCTTCAAAAGACGAACATTTCTATTGTCGTGTATCCACAAATTCCCAGAACGGTGGTCAAAATGTGTAGAAAGCAATGGTCGATACTTTGAATAAAATTTTGTTACTTTCCCATTCAAAATTGGTGTTTCATTTTCACAAAAATAACGCTCACTTCATACCGGCACACCTGATAATTTGTATCTTTTTGTCCAAACGGTCTTCCTCCCCTCCCCCCTTTTATATATGCACTCCGTACCTTTTTGGATAAAACTGAGGATCTTTTGATATTTATTGTGTCGTCATTATTTTTAGAGCGTTATTTTTTCTCTACTCGTGCTCTGACCGGTGTCCCAATATTTATACTAAGCAGATCTCCTGATTTTGCCCTTTCCAAGGGTGCACAGACCAATCAGGGATCTCTCAACCGGTTAAAGACGGTTTGGATAGTTTTTCTCTTACCCTACCTCGCACTTTAGGGCGTCGATCCTTGTTTAGGATTCATTCAATCGACGTTCGCATCGATTCCATGAATTCGCCCGCGCTACGCTTTTTAATTTAGCTCGTCGCACGAGCATATACCCATGTATATCTATTTACATTGGTTTCGGAGCAAGTCACGTTCTTTATCCCGACGCCCGCGTTTCGGAGCGCGCCTTGCTTTTTAGCCTATTTCTCGCGTTTTGGAGCGAGTTACATACATAGCAATACGCTATACACTATACGACAGCTATACCGCAACACCGCTATACGATCTCCTTAACACTACGACGGATGATAAGATATAAGAATGCAAAGAACAAAGATTATTTAGACGAGGATTGGACTCCTCGATTTTGCTGCTGGGTAGGTTTCACGAGAGTCCGAGCAGAATGTGTCTTGATTAAATGCAGACCGGTCCGTGAATTGTCCTGACGGTTTGCTACACTCTTGCTGTTATAGGGTTCACCAAACCCGCAATTCAGTATCACCCGTTCACATAATTCCCGACACTAGAAGACTTCTCCTGTCCGATGTACCGTATGTGTCCTCACCCTTCAGCTTCCCGATAAGGAGTCTCTTCCGCGGGCTTCTCCAAAGGCATCTCGCCTATCCCTCGCGCGACATTGTCCAGAAACCGGCAAGTTTCTCGCACTGTTGAGAGGCACGGTCCAGCCGATTGTAACCTGTCATATCGATTACAAACTGGATATGATTTAGACGCTATCGATACATCTTGTAATAAAGAAATTTCACCTGAAAAGGGTGCTGATGGGACTTTATAGGAAACATTGAGAAAGGTAAGAAACCTATATGCTAAATGTAAATGTTTGTGAAAAATGCATTTCGAAAACAGAGTTTATACGTCAAAAATGTTTTCAATGAATTCTTTAATAATAAATCTTTAATATAAGTTGGTTTGAAACTATTTTCTTTGCAAAATACTTCAATATCCTTGTATAAGCCAAATTGGCTCACTTCAGTAACAATAAGTATATAACCATCATCCATAAATTTAGTGTTAAAGGACGTTTTTTCAATTTTAGAAGATAATTTATTTATTTCCCATCTCCGCATACCGGCAATAAGCTATATTAAGTTTTATAATATTACCTTTTGCATATTTCAGTGAACAATAGAATGAAATATGACAATGTGTATTATAACCGCTATAATTATATTTTCTTACGTAGTTTGTAAACCACACGAATGTTAATCATGAAATCAATATCGCTTAAAAGCATCGTGGTTATATTCCATGTGCTCCGTGCCTCACATTAAAGGGTCTGGTATAAATGAGTGACCCCGGATATACACTTCGATTTTGTATATGTGTACATATATTAATATTACCGTACAATATATGTTTGTTATTATTATTGCCATTTTGTTCCATTTTACCCATTATAATGAGAGGGTGATCTGAAGAGTTTGCGACCACACAAAGATACACAATGAATGTTACCATAGACATGTTTAGGTCGAAAAGTTTTCAGACCATCCTCGTGCATATAAACTTCTAGGTTACCACTTATTGTATATTTGCCTAATAACTCTAATATGTACTTCTAATTGTGTCTATATAAGGATATTAATTCATTGATCTATTTCTTTATTTACATAGCAGTACTATTATTATTACACTATACATTATTTATTATACTATTATATTCGTATATTAGTATTTTCTGTATGTTGTATCGTTGAATATAAGTTATCTACCTCGAAATTGCAGATATATACAGACTCACACGCAGAAATAAATATACAACTTTACTGCTATTTTTCTTTAGTTTGGAGTTCGAAACCACGACATACAACGCAAACTTCACTGTAGAGGATATAACTGCAATGCTGAAGCTCATGGGCCATCTTTATTCTTTTGAGATACGCGAGGACGAGACGGAAAGGGTGAACTTGTTGCACACTATATTGGAGAGAGGGTACAACGGTTACGACGTCGGCAGAATTATGAGACGTGTAAATAAAACACATAGATTTTTTTCATATTTTTACTTATTTTACTTTTATTGCATGTGCATGCGTGCGTAGTAGTGGTACTAGTAGTAGTAATATTAGGTGAATGCAAAAGTTCGAGCGGAGTTTCAATAGATGAGAAAAAATCGTAATCAGTAGGCATGCATGTAGTTCTTTGCATTGATGTACAACGATGGGAGAATTAAATGCGAGAAATAGGCAGTTCGCCGATGAGAGCAGAAGTAAAAAAGCGCACTACGATAAATCTCTGAAGTCCTTGTGTTTTATACTGTGGTTCATTTTGCGCATACCTTTATCTGTACATTTGTATAGATGTTAGAAAATATTATATACATGTTTTTAAAATAAAGCTCGTTATCAACGATATTCTCTAATACTTTCTCTCACGTTTTGGGATCTGTGCCAAGATTGTACATTATCTTCTGATTTTCAAATAAGAATTTCTATCGTGATTGTATTTTGTGTAGTACGACTGTATTTTGGACTTCTTGGCCCTTTTGTTGTGGAGCGCTTAGGAATGAATTGTTCTCCGGGCAGTCAGGGACCATTTGTCCACGATCGGGGCACAATTTATGGATAATTATATTTGATTATGTGAAAAAATCTTTGCACAAAAAGCGTATGCTGTCAGCGCATAGAAAACAAACAGTTTGATGGGCATTAGTTGGCAGTTGTTACGTGCACTGTCCCTACGCTTATGAAAGGGGAGATAGAGAGATCAAACCGTCTGAGTTACCGACACAGCAGGAAACGGGGAGAAGATCCGCGGAAACATTAATTCTTTAACAAGATCACGAATTCTGAGAAGCTCAAAACGAAACCGAAATCTAAGATGCCATCGTCATTCTTCCATTAGGAAGGGGCAGAACCCTATCCCTATGTAACAGAGTACTTTTGACCGCGGCGCACAGTCAGATTATCATTATACAAGTTTGCACCACGGTTCGCGACAGTCTCGATTTCCCTGCGCTTAAACTTTAACGAGTAAGATTCAATCATATTGTGTAAGTATTCTTAATTACGATACCCGTAGACTGTCTGAGGCGCACTCGACTGCGTATCGGAGAGAATACATGTATCTGGAACCAAACAGCGTTAAATTCTTTTCATAATCGGACAGTTCCGATCTGTCCTGGCTTAGTCATCTCCGGAAAGATTGAGGCGCACTCGACTGCGTATCGGCAAACCCCAAGCGATCGATCAGTTTGATGAGTAATCAATTTAAACGTAAACTTCGCAGTGGACAGGCACTCGAATTTAAGCCTTTTACCTCGAGTTAGAAAAATAAATAAGAGTCTTTATTCCGAAAGAAGGTTTTGTTGACATCCTTCCTCAACATCCAAAATTCGCCCAATATTGTTAGTCAATTTGCCTCATTCTAGGGGAATATCGCGTAGACACGCTTGACTCGAAACCGTAATTATCTTTATCTTAAAATCTCGGTAAATAAATCGGGAAGAAGCGAAACCGCGAATTAATTTCGACAGTCGCGGATAGTCCGCGACATAAATTTGGTGACAGCAGTCACGGATAGTCCGTGACACAGTTGCTGATAACAAATGCATTGTACCTAAAGGCACTGTTCGCTCAGAGGGAACACCTATAGTTGAATGTCTGAAGGCGCTGTTCTTGGCGATGAAAAAACCAATACCGATGCAATAGATCACAACGCAGATTCTTGATGAAGTAACGAGATAGCAAGATATGTACCTATTTTTGGAGATGTGGAGGACTCTTTGGATGTATTCTTTGGAGATGAGATCAAAAATTATAATTATAATAATTGTCCCAGTTATAGACGTCGTATAAACGCAAAGGAGCGATTGAATAGTCGATCAAACGCAGGAAAAGTTTCGAAATTTTCCGAGGAGCGACGCTCTGAGATATCAGAGAGAAGGAAGAAGAGATCGTACGCGTTTGCCGAAAAGGAAAAGTTTAGTGTCGAGCTGCCGAACGAAAGAATATAGAACAAGTGTGAGAAAAAGATGATAGAAGCAAACCTGCGAGGATCTTCGAGTCAGAGGAACAAGAACATTGCGTAACTGGGGAGCGACCCCTGTCCTCTAGGACCTTAGAGACTAGCCCTCATCCTGTGTACCGGTGTACCGGTATGAAGTGAGCGTTTTTTTTTGTGAAAATGAAACACCAATTTTGAATAGGAAAGTAAAAAAATTGTATTCAAAGTATCGACCATTACTTTCTACACATTTTGACGACCTTTCTGGCAATTTGTGGATACCACGCCAATAGAAATGTTCGTCTTTTGAAGCAAACCAAGCAAACATCCAATTTTCAACTTCTTCGTAGGAATCGAAGTGCTGCTCAGCCAATGCGTTTCCCATCGATGAAAACAAATGATAGTCGGATGGGGTCAAGTCTGGTCAATACCGCGAGTGGGGTAGCAGCTCCCAGCTAAATGATTGCATCCTGAACTTACTTACTTTGCCGTGTCTTTTGGCCCATTCTGGTCGTTTTTCGATCAATGCGTGGTTCAAATTGATAATTTGTTGTCTGTAACGATTAGTATTAACAGTTTTCCCTGGTTTTAGAAGCTCATGATACACCACACCTTTCTGATCCCACCAAACACAGAGCAATGCCTTTTTGCCGATTCG
This sequence comes from Ampulex compressa, assembly GCA_038496175.1. Lineage (NCBI taxonomy): Eukaryota > Metazoa > Arthropoda > Insecta > Hymenoptera > Ampulicidae > Ampulex > Ampulex compressa. The sequence continues at coordinate 34,544 of JBCFXI010001686.1, forward strand.
ATCTGGTTTTGCAGTCGATTTTGATGGTTGTCTCGGTTTAACTCATGATTTTTTCCGTTTAGGATTTTTAAAATAAATCCATTTTGCATCGCCAGTAACGATTTGATGCAAAACTGATTTTCTTTCGTGTCTTTGAAGCAAAATTTCACAAGTGTTTTTTCGGTTTTCCATCTGTCTTTCATTCAATTCATGTGGCACCCATGTTCCACACTTTCGGATGTTTCCCATAGCTTTTAAACGGTCAGAAATTGGTTGTTGTGCAACATTTAACATTGCTGCCATTTGCTTTTGACTTAAAGTATCATCTCCATCCAATATTGCTTGTAATTGGGCGTCTTCAAACTTTTTTGGTGGTCTTCCAAGTTCTTCATTTCTCACGTCAAAATCATTATCTCTGAACCGTTGAAACCATCTTTTGTACAGACGGACCCATTAATTTGTTCCGCGACCCCTGAAGGGGTGGAAGGAGAAGCTGGAATACGACTGTGGCGGTGTCAGGCGGCTGGGGCCAATCCGCCAAGATTTATAGACCCTGCGATGGACACGCGCACTATTTACAAACTACGCAGGAATGTATAATTATAGTTTTTACAATACACATTGACATATTTAATTGTATTATTCATAGATTCGTGCAAATACAACATTATAGAGCCTAATATAACTTATTGCTAGTCTAAGAAGGTGGGAAATGAACGAATTATCTTTTAGAATTGAAAAAATGTCCTTCAAGAAGAAACTTTGTATTAGAATTATTACGTATGATGTGTCACGGACTATCTGCGACTGTCAAATTTATGTCGCGGTCTCGCGTTTTCCCGATTTAATTTCCGAGGTTTTAAGATTACGAAATATATGGTTTCGGGTCAAACGTGTCTACGCGACACTCCCCTGGAATGAGGCAAATTAATTAACACGTTGGGCGAATGTTGGAGGTTGAAGAAGGATATCAAAGAAACCTTCTTTCGCAATAAAGACTTTTATTAATTTCTCAAATTCAAGGTGGAAGGCTTAAATTTGAGTTCCTGTCCACCGCGAAGGTTACGTTTATATTGTTTACTCATCAAAGTGATCTATCGCTTGAGGTTTGCCAATACGCAAATGAATGCGCCTCAAGCTTTCCGAAAACGATTCGAGTCAGGACGTGTAAGGGACTTGTCGGGATTGCCTATGCGCAAAAGAATGCACTTCGGATCCTCCGGCTAACCCTTATTACAGAAAAACAGTTACTTAGAAATTCAGATTCTCCAGGTCTTTCGATACGCAAGTGAATGCGCCTCAGATTGCCCGGGAATGTCTTAAAATTCCAAATCCTTTCGATATTTAAAAGGTTTCGATACGCAAGTGAATGCGCCTCAGAAAACTTAAGGATATCTTAGGATTCTGTGTCTGGATGGAGAAAAACTCGGTTAAGAATATTTACAGATATGATCGAATCTTACTGGTTAAAACTTAAGCGCAGGGAGATCGAGACTTAGGAGAGTGAGATCTGAGGGTTCTAGAGTCCTAGGCGTCGGCAATGAATAGATGTCTTTGAGGACTCTAGGAGCCTCTTATCGTCTTCTGTTATTAAGATACAATATTATGGGTCTAGACTTTTGGGCGCTTGGTTCCCCTAATTTTCTGCTTACTGGCGTTTCCAAAGATCCTTGAGTTTTTCCCTTTCACTATCGCTGATCTAACATTTGGGCAACTGGCATGCAGATGTTACATTTCACTCTGGTTTGTTTCTCGATTTCCCTTTTCTATAAGCGTAGGATCGGGGTACGTAACAGATGATTTCGTAAGATTGATCGATTAAAAGGACTAAATCGAGTAGTTGTGCGAGGACTGATTATTAATTGTTTCTGTTCACAGCTATAATGCACTTTTTCAGAGTTGTAAAATGGTTCCTTTCAGGGTTATGGCACGGTTCTCGAACTACTACAATCTCTCTAAACTACAACTCTCTAAACTACAATTTATTTTACATTAGAACAGTTGTACGAGCAATTAATGTTACGAAATCGTTATATGTAATAATTCTGATGCAAAAGTTTCTTCTTGAAGGACATTGTTTTAATTTTAAAAGATAATTGGTTCTTTTCCCACCTTCTTGGACTAGCAATAAGTTATATTAGGCTCTATAATGTTGTATTTGCACGAATCTATGAATAGTACAATTAAATATGTCAATGTGTATTGTAACGACCACCATTATACATTCCTGCTTAGTTTGTAAATAACGCGCCTGTCGATCGCAAAGCCTATAAATCTGGACCAATTGGTTCCAGCCGGCTGACACCGCCACGGTCGATTCCAACTTCTCCTTGCCCCTCCCTCAGGGGTTACGGAACAAATTATTGATGCGTTCTGTATGTAGCCGTACAGCGTATAATGTACGGTTACAATGTACAGACGTATTTTCGTCTCAGTGAATTGCATCATCTTTCTTGTTGTATTTTTTTTCTCTCACGGCATGAGGAATTCACACCTCCTCAAGAGTATTCTCATTGCTTACGCTTTGATACTATCATTGTGAGTGTTTAGAATGTTGAATTATAGTACTTCTAGATCTTTCATTGCATGAGGTATTTACGTCTCCTCGAATGTGTTTGACTGTATATTCTGAAGTAACTTTCATTGCATCTTTGTGGGAATTGATTGCGATTTTTATTTTTTGTATGGTGGATGGTTAGGTTCAAGTATTTTTCCTCCTGCGACTTGCGTTGATAAAGATCGGTAGTTTATTACTATTGGTAGGATACAGTTTATACAGTATGTTTCTCTACACTAACTCTGCTCTACTCTTTACTCTGTTCTCTGTACTCTGACTCTGACTCTGTACTCTGTACTCTGTACTCTGTACTCTGACTCTGTTCTCTGTGACTCTCTTTTCTCTATTGCTCTCTGTGACTCTTCGTTCTCCACTGCCCTATATACTCTCTTAAGATTCTCCCTCTTACCTAGCATCCCTGCACAACCCCCCTCACGTGCGTAGACATTCTCACGTTCATCGGCCACGTACATTCCTTTAAACTACGCGTCACCCAAAACCAAGCCATGCACTCTGTTTCTATTGCTCTTCTCTCGTCGCCTTGCACCCCAAACACACTTCACTCGGTTCACGCACTTGTAATCTACAGAATATTTATGTATTCTCACGCCGGACTATTTTCACGTTCCCACATCTTTTATCTTCTATGTTACTTTGTAAGTTGTTTGCGCATGTTACGTACATTGACCCTACACCTATGGAAAGGGAAACCAAGAATCAAACGTTAGGGTTACTGCAATAAGCTGAAAAGGCCATCCCCGCTCTTTTTTTTCCGCGTACTTTATATGGGACAAACTTGCCACGCGATCCGTGCAGGGATTCACCATGCCTTGCGTTATTTCCTCGCTACGTAGGGGAGATCTCCAACCATATATATACGAGAACCCCGAGACAAATCAATAATTATTATTTTGGCTAACTAGTAGAATTTCAGTTTCGAACAAACGCTCTTAACAAACGGTCAAAAGTTCTCGATCTCCCTCTCTCCGTTTTTATTACTCTTCAATAAGATATATTTTTATATACCTTTGTTAAATTCATTTAACTTGGAATTTTCTCCAACGAGTTTTAGGGACATTAAATCCTAAGATATCCTAGAGTCTTCTGAAGCGCATTCAATTGCGTATCGAAGCCTTCTGAATATCGAAAGGACTTGGAATTTTAGGACAATCTCGGGCAGTTTGAGGCGCATTCAATTGCGTATCGAAAGTCCTGGAGAATCTGATTTTCTAAGTAACTGTTTTTGCAACAAGGGTCAGCCGGAGGATCCGAAGAGCATTCATTTGCGCCTAGGAAATCCCGACGAGTCCCTTCCACGTCCTGACTCGAAACGTTTTGCGGAAAGCTTTGAGTATCGGCGGCCCTCAAGCGTTTCAGTTAGTTTGATGAGTAAACGTCTTAAACGAAAAAGGCGTACCGAACCAAATTCCAGAGTCAGACATTTCTACTTAAAACTCGAGAAATCAATAAAAATCTTTGTTGCTAAAGAGAACCTTGGCGGTGTTGAACAACCTTATCAACCTCCTGAAACCATCCTAGTACCTTTCCTCGAGCAAGCCCATCCCTACGGTAAGTTCGTGGAAGAGTTTATCTCATCCCTCGAGAGATTCGCCGGAAGAGATTAAATAATACGCCTCATCCCAGGGGAGTGTCGCGTAGGTACGTTGCCCCCGAAAAAATTGTTCATCTTCATAACAATAAATCGATATAAAAATCAGTCCCGACGGTCGATCGTGATACGCAACACTTTTTTTTACGAATAAACGCGGGTGCCGGAATTTTCAGCAGTGCGTACACTTTTTATCTACCTTCACGTTTCCGCTGAGGCTTTCTTAGCACTTCCTCATATGGGCCAGAGAATTTGAATCCCCTTTTCTCCAAGACATTTTCTAGGAACTTTTGTCCCCTTTGAGTCGCGAATTCTCAAACAGCTATTATATATTACAAATATTTTCGTATTATTATTTCAAGTGTGACTAACCCATCTCTCTAATATAATCGGTGTGATAAGAAAATAAAATCAGTTGTATAATATTTATTAAAGAAATAAAGGTGGTCATAATTATATCGTGTTTGGTTTCATTGTATCCGTAAAAATTTCACTAATATGTTAAACAAAATTTCAGATAAAAAAAACAGTTAATTTAACACATTAAGGACCGCTCACGAGTTTTCTCGTGTTGCTCTGTTACGGATAGATCACAAAATAACCCGTGTTTAATACACGCTGTTTTTAAATGTCACCTACCTCGCTACATTGTACCTACTTTGCGTATTTAAGTATTTACATCGATAATCAATGTATCAAACTTCATACTAAAACTCGACGACTGGAAAAATAAATAGAAAAACGGGAGTAGGACGTACAAGTTTGCGCAAAAACGTGCGGTCCCAGGCAGGTATGCCTTACGGATTTCTTTGCGGTCCTCAATGTGTTAATAAAGGTATATCCTTGCGTTAATAAATGTCAAGCTGTGCTCCTCTTAAAGAAGCTACGTTGTGTATTCCATTGTGTGTCTATCACATGACGGTGTCGATGTCTGCTTCCGTTTCTGGGCAATGGAGAGTTAGGCGTGGGAAGAGCGAATTTTGTGAGGAGGATTCAGTGAACAACGTTAGAAGTTTGTGGAAGAGAGATAGGGAATGTTTCAGAGGATTGAGGAAAGAAACGAAAGAGCGTAAAGGATTAAGGAAAAAAAAGGAAAGAGTGGTGAGAGTCAGAAGGATAAAAGTGGGAGAGAAGAAAGGTTTGGACGGACGTGATAGACGAGGGTCAAGGTAAGAGCAAGATGAAATTTGATACCAGGAAAGTAACACTAGCGTGCTGCCAGGAAAGACCGAATAGAGAGCGATGAGTGAGGAGCGAATAAGAGGGAAAGCGAAAATTAACACGTAGAGATAGAGGGGAGAAGGAAGATGGACTATTGAGCAGCAACGAAAAGACAGGCAAGAAGTAAAAGAACCGCGCGATCGCCAGTGAACAGTGATACATGGAGAGGATGGAAGCGTGGAAAGAGGAAGTAACGAGATTGATGAACAAAAGAGGAAAGTATTTTAGTGAAGAAATAAGAAAACAATAGAAGAGGCACGCGGCGGTGTTAAAGCAGATAAGAAAGATGATATAGGAGTAGGTAAGAGCAAAGGGAAAGGAAAGAAAGAGATTCAAAGACAAAGTGAGGTGGTTGCACCAGAGGATAAAAAGATTCAATGGGAAGGAAGGGGGGAGGGATAAGAATAAAGAACGAAAGAAAGCGGAAAGAAGTGCGGAAAAGTGGTAGAAGAGAAAATGAGGGAGATAGAGAGAAGAGAGGAAATGAGAGATAAGGGGGGAAAAAGAAGAAACGTAGAGATAAGGGAAGTGGAAGTTCGGGAAGGGAATACAAGGAAGGTAAAAGTGATAACGGAGATTAAAGCATAGTGAAAGTGGAAGGGAGTAAGGAGGGTGTGGGTAGATAAGGAGAAGGAAGAGAGATAATTGGGGTGAAATTGTAGAACAAGGATCAGAAATGGGAAATGATGGATAAGAAAAGGTGGCTGAGGAGGAAGTTGAAGAGGATAGAGGAAGAGAGCGTGGAAGGAGAGAAGAACAAGATGACAGCCAGGCAAAATAGAAGGAAGGGAGGAAAGGAGAACGGAGAGCATGGTATGGATGAGGGCAGAAAAATTAAAAATAGGGGGAAATGGTGAAGATTGTGTGAAGAGAAAGAAGTGCTAAATGGGGAAAAGTAGATGGAGTGAATGAGAGAAAGGAGAAGGAACAATGAAGAAGGAGAGAGGAGGCGGTCGGGTGGGGTTGGAGAATAGCGTTGTAGAATGTGGTCAGTCTGAGGGGTAAATATAAAGTATTTTAAGAAGAGATGTGGGAATGTATTATAGACGTGGATGGAAGAAGAAGGAAAGGCTGCAATGGAGGGGAGATTATCGAAGGGCTGAGTGGAGTGCGCAATAGGCAGTAAAAAGTAACTGGTTGAGGCAAGCAGTGGGGGGATTGCTGCTGGGGATGAAAAGAAAATTGACAAAGCAAGAGGTGGGAGTATTTAGAGAAGAGAGGGGTGATGCGGGTTGAGTTAGAAAAGAGAGAAGGGAGGAGTTCAAAGATAGTTAGGATGCACGTAAGGAAGGACGTGGAAGTAATGAAAAGGGGCATAGAGAAATGGGTGGAAGAGAGGGAACCGTGAGTTAAGTCATTGATAGAAGGTGATTTTAACGCGAGGCAGAGAGGAAGCGAGGGGGAAGCTAAAGTGGCGGGAAAGGGGGACAGGGGGTGAGAGGGATGTGATAAATAAGGAGAGGAGAGGACTAATTAGATATTTAGAGGAAAGGGAATGGACGTTTATAAATGCGTGCGTGTAGAGAGACGAGAAAGGGGAATTTATGTACGTGAGGGAAAAGGGAGCACGGTGATTTATTACGTAACGAGGGACGAGGAAGCAAGGGATGAGATGAAGAGCTTGCTGGTGGAGGTGAGAGATGGACTTGTACCGCATGACAGAGACAAAGGTGTTACGGGGGTAAAGGAAGGAAGGAGAGTGAGTAGAAAAGAAGAAGGGAGAAGAAATGGAAAGGTTTGTGAAATAAGAAGAGTAGGTGAGAGTTTGCAGAACGAATGGAAATAAAAGAATGGGTGGAGATGGAAAAGGAATTGAAAGAGATTATCAGAAATATAAGGTAAAAGAACAGAAGGAGGAAAAAGGGGGATTAAGAGGAGAGTTGGGAAAAAGGGGCAGGTAAAAGAAGCGATAAAAGGAAGCTGGAGGAAGGAAAGAAGGGGAAAAAATAAAGGGATAAAAAGAGGGAAAAAAAGAAGTTGGGGGGGAGGAAAGAGGAGAAGGAAAAGGAGAAATGGGAGAGGAGGTTAAAGTAAGAGTTGTGAGGGGCGAAGGTGGGAAAAGAAGAAAAAAGATAAATGGAAGAATTTATAGTGTTGACGCACACGGGTATCGCGTACGTAACTGCGCAAGAGCGTACTCTTCGCAATATTTTCTCATGCGGATTAGGAACAAACAAACTCAACGTCTAACCCAAAAGTGCAGTAATTTAATAAGCTGAACACATATACAAAACTCGGCGATGAATAACAATGATTAAAGGGGTTGATTATCATAAGCGACCGCGATCTGTTCTGCTATTTCGCGATTCACTGAAATGCCTGTTAGTTAAATCACGCGAATCTCTGTTAATGACTCGCGCAATGTCCTGTTAATGAGTCGCACCGATTTCTGTTAACGTCAGCGACCGCGGCCAATGTCTGTTACTTAGTGACTCTGATTTCTGTTAGAGAGTCACTCCAAGTCCTGTTATTACCGATGACCGCGGTCTATGTTTGTTAGCTTGCGACTGTTACTTCGCGACTGTTAATCTGCGACTCACTGTTCGTCTTGACAACAGTGATTTCGTTAACTTTGTGAAGGCGTTAGTAAGGGTTGGATGGGGGGCCTGAACCGGCCTTTTCGGGCGAAGCTTCCGAAAGGTTGGCATTTACGTGACTCCTATTGGTTTTCAAAGTGATTTCGTTAACTTTGTGAAGGCGTTAGTAAGGGTTGGATGGGGGGCCTAAACCGGCCTTTTCGGGCGGAGCTTCCGAAAGGTTGGCATTTACGTGACTCCTATTGGTTTTCAATGGTTTTTCCGCGATCTCTGTGTTGTTATTGGCAGGCCGCTACCTCGGTAAAATTACACGCCTGCTGGTTGCCAGATTTCCTCATGCTGACCATTTTGGGACCGCCGGACGTGATAGAAAACAATAGGAGTGCACGTGTGGGAATGGCGGGTGAAAGCCGAGCCTAAGTCAGGAAAAAACCGATGCCTTATTGCCCGAAGGGCCTCCGACGCTAAGCAGAGGTCCGGTAATTAAGAATAGGATCGGGCAACTTAGTACCGTTCACCCTTGGCAAAACAAGACAATAAAAACATGGGATTCCCGGCTCGGTCTTCCATGCCTTTGTTGCGCGGGTGCATCTGGTCCTCAGGCCATCGCAGGGGCCCCGAACGCAAGCACCCGACGATACGTCGGAACATATAGTAGTAGTAGAAAGTACAAAAGGTGATGAGGCGATAGAGGGTAACAAAGTACACACAGAGAAAGTAGAATATGATCGTAGAGATTCCAGCTGGCAGGGACCAGCTGACCCTGATTTATTGACTCTACGATCGATTTGCGCACAATTTACAAGCTGCGCTAAACTTATGATCATTGTCGGTGTGATAAATATTGGTGTTCGTGCTTTTTGTGGACGTTCGTACTTCGAGGGTCGCAGACGTCGCCCTTCTCCTCGCGGATATCCGAACTGCTTTTCGAATCGAGATATCGCTTCGGGAAGATGGAAGCCCGACGTACGAAGCTCAAGTACGAAGCTTGGCGCCGTGCTACTGGCCTAGACTAT
>JBCFXI010001687.1:0-43447 GCA_038496175.1 Ampulex compressa
TAAAAATAGTTGAAAAATATAAGAATATTTGCGTTATTGGTCAAGATAATTGAAATCGTACGACCGTGCTTTAATTACTACGTGAAAGATCATAAAATTCTGTTTAAACATTCAGCTGCGTCAGTATCCCATTTCCATTCATTTTATTACAGCTTCTGCCGCAAAAGGCGATGATTAAACCTGCATGCTTATAAAGCCCGATTCCTCTAATGGCTAGAAGTATAAATAGAATATTGAGTGTGTTATGGAGATTGCAAGCAAATTTGATAAAACAAAGAAACCCAGATGTTCTATTAAAACGAACTGAGGCAAAGGATCGTATAAATTTAATTAAATCTGATCTGTTTTTACGAGAAGATCAATTTTGAACAACACATTTTTCATATATAAGACTTAAGTAAACCTTCGTGTAATCGCATAATTAACCAAATGTAACTGTGTTTGTATGTATTAAATTATTTCAAAACGTAAATAGAGCCAAGGCTATAGTTTTTGTATAGTGGACAAAAGTCATTCATGAAAGAATATTGTGTTGGAAATAAAAAAAAAATTAGTACCTTTTTAGTGTTTTACCCATTATGAAGATAATAAAATTGTATTTTATACACACATGCTATTTGTTAAATTTACAAACGTATTTAATACAACGTACAAACTCTTCAATTATTCACCTTTGACAATGTCCAAAATATATTAAACAGCAGATTAAAATCGTAAGATCATCGCAGCATGAAAGAAGTAACTCAAACTTTGTGATCAAATACAAAAGCAACAATGTTATCAAATTATCCATGCGTTTTGCGCAGCGCATTAGCAAAAAAAAAACCTAATGCATGAAAGCAAATACACTCCGCACGCTCTGCACTGCCACTTCTTGCGCTTCACTTTTTTAATATACTCTGACGAAGTTTTCACGATGCAGTTATGCTAACAGTGTTTCTAATTACATTCTTGCGCTCGCAATTATACTAATTGAATTCAGGTATTCATGATATACCTTTTAAAAATGGCTACTAACCCCGTAATCTACTTTTCAAAGTGCTTTGGGCTTTATGTACGAGTGAGAGATTCGTTATATACCGTCCAATCTCCTATGTCGCACGTGCTCGCACTCCAGCACCCATATTAAGATCTCCGAGATAGGTAAAACGCGATTTTCGTAGATCTGACCGACCCTTTTTCACTGCTTGCGACACATTTCGTTTAACACCGTCCGTAGAGTTTCATTCCGTGCCAAAGATTGCCTCGGATAAATGAGTTTCCGTTGGCATAAAATCAACACTTCATCAATGACGTTGCATTAAGAATCGGAAGCATAATCACTTCAGACCTGACGTACATTATGATGTACGGTGGCTTAGAACTTCAATATCTAATATAAAAGATGAAATGTATTATTTGTAATGATTAATTAATTGCTGCTCGCGAGGTCCAATTTTCTCAAGATATATATAATTTCGTGCAAGAAGCTGATAAGAGTAACGATGTTTAACATTAAAGGATTAAAGTTGTGACTACAAATATATGTACGTCCAATCTTTAAGCATATTTTTTTGGTAAAAGTAATATAATACCTGTATCTGTACGATTTTATTGGAAAGATTTTACATTACTGATGGTGCATCAAAGGGCAGAAAATTGTTGGTAGATAAGCGAATATCATTTTCTATTTTACTGGTATGTTACAAAATATTTAGAGCATGTATTATAAACTAAACGTTAAATAAGGTTTATTTTTGGGCTAAGTATATTAACTTTTCTAAAATCATAATTTTTTATACAAGTTTTGTGATTTTGAAACAATATGTACATTGTAACATTCATGCTGAAAAAACTCTGATACGCCTGAAATAAACAATGATTCTTTGTGTTTTGAATAATTATGTCCTAAATCACCCAAAAAACGCCAAACAATAAGTGCTTACTTTTGGAAAAAAAAAATGAGATTTGAAGGGGTTAAAAATAATCAGCTCAAAATATGCAGGGTGCTTCAAAACCCATTAAGTATTTTTGAGGAATTATAAAAAATGTACGGTGGTACATAGAGAAAAATTATTTGTATTTTCGAATTCGGCGATAAATAACATTTTATATTAGAAAACATTTTATATTAACATTTACATAGAAAACGTTTCCTAAGTTTTATACTTTTTTCTGCTATAAAAATCGTACGTATGCTTGATGCATTATTTACTTCCTTATGTATATGAAAAAAATGTTTGTTTAATCAAGTATACGTACTTCCAACGTCTATGATCGTTTAACAGAAAACCCATAGTTTCTAAGTTTCTACGCCATCGTATGATGCTTGATATTTGTTTTAAATTTTACTCAAATTGACAAGAAATATACATTCATCTTCCACTTTCAATACCTGCATAAAGCTTTATCTATCGTTAGGAATTTATGTTTGCAAATATTAGCTGAACCTATTCTTTTCAAAGCTCGATAAATTGAATCTGTATAAAAATAAGATAAAATAAATGTTTAATGTATAAAATAAACGAGCAGCAGGCATAATACATAACAGAACTATCTCTGTATTGCAAATTACATTTTAATCAAATATAAAACATCTAAAGCTCTGAAAGCTTGCTTTCACACCTGCTTCAATTGCGAGCAGAACTCTGAGAAATAAAGAAGCATCAGAAAATCTGTTGTTATTAACGACCCTTTTCACAAATTTGTGGAGATTTCATACCCTATGTCATCTCTTTTGTAATTCTTTTCCTCATGTTCTACAATTTGCATTTCTTGCCTGTATACTATTAACTTTTAACGGTCTTTTATCCACTCTCAGCTACCAAAGCTTTTTTTCAGTTGTATTTGCTCTCAGCCACCGCAGCAAAAAACCATACTGATCTTATCTTGTATTCATTTTATCTTAATCTCCATTTAGGATATATGAGTGTACATTTCCTATGAAAGAACAGAAACTGCTAAGGGACCTATTCACGAATCAATACGGTGCTGCTATCAATTGAGGATAATGAAACCTAGTATAAACAAAGACTATCGCCACTCACTCACGCAGAATTCGAAATAATATTTTAAGGTGTAATTAAGCATTCTCGCTTCTTAATATATTGTAAAAATAATACTCTAAATGGCAAAGAGAAAGTTACCCAAAGAAGTGCACCGTGAAATTGAAAGTAGCAATGACAAGTTTTATTTTGACTCTTTGAATACTGACTTTGATATAGAATGTAATAATGTTAATAAAGATACTGATAGTGACATAGCTTATGTTTGTCCGAAAATTGGTGGAACAACTTGTCGGTGATTTTTGTTATGGAGCATTTTTAAAATCTGAAAGAACATCGTTCTCGGATAAATAGGAAAAGCTTAATAGCAAACTACATATATTGCGGCACCGTGAAGATGTAAAGAGTAAAGATTATTCTGTATGTTCAAACAGAAAAATCAAGGGCTAAAGACGCCAAACTAATTATTTTTACAACGCATATTCCATAACCAGGACTTCATATCGGAAATTGCTTTAAAAAATACCACGCGATGGAGAACTATAAAATATAATTTTTATATAAAAACATTGAATTAAAGCATATTATTGTCGAAATATATATCTAAACTTCACAAAAGAGTTAAAAAATTTTGTTTTTCGTGCATAATCTTGCATACTGTGTATTACTGTTCGTTTAATGGAAATTAATTCTGACTGGCATGATACCTATGTATAAATTTAATACATCCACTAAGGATTAAAATACGCACGTACAAATGCATCGTTGACTTCTTCAATTAAGATTGACGCCGCGTCCGCACTTGATATCCCTTCCCTTCGCTTCTCCAGCAACAAAGTTTGCGACCTGAGTCCGCATTCTACCTTCTAGTGCTATAAAAAATGCATAGAATCAATGCGGCTTACGAGGTTCGAAATCGTGCTATGTGGAAAATTTCAGTCTCCACCCGCTCCATTATCTCCATCTTATAAATTGATACGTACGGTATGCCGACAATCTCAAAATCCCTTACAAGTAAATTGTCAGACTCTGCGAACAAATTAGCAAGCAGCGTCCTTTAAAGTCTCTCCTTCCTCTCTTCCTCTTTCTACTCGAGAGAGTTTGTACTAAAGCTCAAACACTTTCCTTCCAGACTTACCGTGCTTTTCTGCCGGCTTTTCTCTGCAAATAACTAATCGTAGGATGCTTCTCCTTTTCTTCGCAACCTCAAGCCACTTACAAAGGTGGCACAGCCTGCCGCTTCTAATATTAGCGAGAGAAATAGCCTCGTTTCTTCTCCGTTGTTACGCGAAAATCGTAAGACCATTGAAATGACGGTTATAGCATCGGCGTGTTCCTTTCTTCGGGCATACATTCGAACTTTCGTCTTCTCTCTTATTTCCTCTTTGAGATAGAACTATTCTTAAAAGCATATTCTTCACTTTTGCAAAATTCACCCTTTTGCAAAACAAACACATCCCTTTGGAAATGGAATTTACTACATTTAAAAAAGATCAAATAATGTTGATTACGTAGTAAGAAATAAAAAATTTTATTACAATTTACACAATTATTACAATTATATAATTACATATGGAGATGAAGCCATGTATGAAAACTGCATGCGGATAATTCGGTAATTCAATAAAAATAATAATAATTCAAGGAGAATCGTTTATAGACTCGGTTTATAGACTCGGTTATTATGTCCATATATTTAGTACATAATAACCTAATTTATAACGGTTTTCCTGCAGCAGTAGCTGGTAACTTAACATACAGATTCATATAATAATTATAACAATTTGCAGTCGTAACAGTTCCGATTGAGTTATTAATTACATCTATTAAATTTTTCCGATTGGAAGGATTAGCTAACATATCTCTTGCAGTAAATTTTATTTTGGAAGAAACCATTTTTGATAAGATTCAGCATTAGTGAATATGATGGTAGATAAACTAAAGGGTGCTTTGTCTCACCGACAAGATCACGCACTTCCTGCCTCTTGTGAATATTCGCATTATCTTAAATTAACGAAATTTTATACAGATTATCGTTTTCCTCTTTCTGAATGAATCTTTAAAGAAAGTCGCAGAAAATATTTGTATTTACTGTATAGTGCTGAATTACTCAATTATTTGATACTTTTCAACCCTTTCGTCATGAATGTCGACTATAGTCGTTACAGCGATGATTATAGTCGGCGTAACTGTTCACATCGTAGTCTACCGACGTGCAATGTGCACACTACGACTTGGTGCCCCGTTCACCGGCATTAGTATATGAATCTGTATATTAAGTTACCCGCTGCTGCTGTAGGAGGACCGTTATAAACTAGGTTATTATGTACTAGATATATGTACATAATAACCGAATCTGTAAACCGAGCCTATAAACGAGTCTCCTTGAATTATTATTATTTTTATTGAATTACCGAATTATCTGCACACAGTTTTTATGCATACCTTCACCTCTATATGTAATTATGTAATTGTATAAATTATAATACAATGGTTTATTTCTTTCTGAGCAATTAACATTATTTGATGTTTTTGAAATATAATATCCATGTAAACGTACTTGATTTGCAAAAGGGTGAATTCCATTTGCAAATGGGTGAAGTTGTTTTGCAAAAGGCTGAATTCCATTTACAAAAGGGTGATTTTATTTAGCAAAAGGGTGGATCAATTGTGAAAAACTTGTACACTCTGAAAAATAGACGTGAAAATATAATCACGACTATACATTTAACTACTATACGTTCAACACGGTCAGTCATCGCACGACCACCAACGAACATAGCCATCGAAGCACCTCCGTCTTTGAGACTTACACACAGCTCCGATCACATCACTAATCGAGCAACATAGCGAGATGATCAGCTGCTTGGCTCTCACCATATGACGATCATTGTATACTTACACCTCACAAAAGATTCTAAGGGAGAATTTTGATATATCTATTAAACAACACAAATTTTTACTAAAATGGTTATTTGCAATTATACTTTTATCTTTGCAAACATCCTCTAAATGAATGTACTACGTATAAAATACAATTAAAGAAGCGATTTAACTAATTTTAGAAAATGTTATAAAAGTACGGTTTAGGACACCTATATCCTAAATTGTACTGTCTTTCTAAAATCGTACTTTATTTGGTAATGAATTTTATCTTCAAAAAATATAATTTTTTTTGTATTATATTGAAACACATTAGTATCAAAACAAACAAACATAATCATTTTTATAAAAAATATTAGATATGACAAATTGAAATGATAAACTTTTAGTAAACATGAAAAGTAAAAAATATTACAAACATATTGCACAATAGTATATTTTGTTTTCTTTCAACACCCCTGCGTCCAAAGACTATATTCTCTTTTGTCCATGCTTAAAAAACTCGAAAAGAACATATATCAGGTGTGCCGGTATGAAGTGAGCGGTTTTTTTGTGAAAATGAAACACCAATTTTGAATGGGAAAGTAAAAAAATTTTATTCAAAGTATCGACCATTGCTTTCTACACATTTTGACCACCTTTCTGGAAATTTGTGGATACCACGCCGATAGAAATGTTCGTCTTTCGAAGCAAACCAATCGGACACCCAATTTTCGACTTCTTCGTAGGAATCGAAGTGCTGCTTGGCCAATGCTTGTTCCATCGATGAAAACAAATGATAGTCGGAAGGGGCCAAGTCTGGTGAATACGGCAGGTGGGGTAGCAGCTCCCAGCCAAGTGCTTTGATTGTATTCTGAACCGGTTTTGCTTTGTGTGCAGGTGCATTGTCGTGTAACAAAATTACTTTGCCGTGTCTTCTGGTCCATTCCCGTCGTTTTTCGATCAATGCACGGTTCAAATTGATCATTTGTTGTCTGTAGCGATTAGTATTAACAGTTTCACCAGGTTTTAGAAGCTCACGATACACCACACCTTTCCGATCCCACCGAACACAGAGCATTGCCTTCTTGCCGAATCGATCTGGTTTTGCAGTCGATGTTGATGCTTGTCTCGGATTAACCCATAACTCTTTCCGTTTAGGATTCTTGAAATAAATCCATTTTTCATCGCCAGTAACAATTCGATGCAAAATTAATTTTCTTTGGTGTCTTTGAAGCAAAATTTTACAAGTGTGTTTTCGGTTTTCCATCTGTCTTTCATTCGATTCACGTGGCACCCATTTTTCACACTTTTGGATCTTTCTCATAGCTTTTAAACGGTCAGAAATTGTTTGTTGTGCAACATTTAACATTGCTGCCATTTGCTTTTGACTCTAAGTATCATTTTCATCCAATATTGCTTGCAATTCGGCGTCTTCAAACTTTTTTGGTGGTCTTTCACGTTCTTCATTTCTCACATCAAAATCATTATCTCTGAACCGTTGAAACCATCTATTGCATGTTGCTTCTGATACAGCATGATCGCCATATGCATCGACAAGCATTCGATGCGACTCCGCAGCACTTTTCTTCAAATGAAAACCAAAAATTAATGCTTTCCGCAAATCATCACTTTTTAGTAAAAAAAATTCGACATTTTTAATACGATAAAAAAATATGATGTTGTTTGTTCAATGACTTGATGTATATTAAATATGTTCAACAGATGTCATACCAACCAAACAAAAAAAAAATTACGGCTTGTTCACGACAAATGTTACCTATCAACACATTTGTATCTTAACGCTCACTGCGTACCGGTACACCTGATAGTAAGTTTAAATGTTAGTGAATTAAGATTTAGATCAAATTTTAGCTCGATTTGTTAAATTGTACTACTACGATTTAGGAAACTAAGCTAACCGACAGAAATATTATTTATCCAACCCAATAATTATATAAATTATATTATAAACTTAATATAAAGATGGTATATTAAATATATTTCAACAAAAACATAAAATGTATTAATAAATTGCAGTACTTAATTGAAATTTGTCTTAAAATAATTGGTCAGAATTCACAACAAACTTACTTGAAATCTTCCAGCTTCTATAAGTTGACGTAAAATCAATCGAGATAACGCAAGTTGTGATTTATATTATAACTCCATACACCCTTTATATTCTTACTATCAGAAGTCGCAAACATTAATTGGTTATCAAAAAATGAGTCGGCACAATTTAGGTGACCAGTACACATCAAGCAAATCTCCCTTACGTAAACGCTTCTTCATTTAATCCGTGTAACAAAGTATGTACGAGGGTTATCCTTAAAATATGGTTTCCAATGATCTTTCACAATGAAAAACACGATTATTGACATCAAATAATACACTTTTGAAAAGTTTAGACTTTTCCCTACTTTTCGACATAATCGCCGTTGAGATCAATGCATTTTTGCATGCAGTGTACCACTTTCTTCTGCAAGATAATCCCTCATATCAGCAAGACCTGCATTGACAGAATTTAGCAAGGTGCAAGGTGTCTCCCGAGAATGCTTACGGAAGACCACAAACCGCAACTTGCTCAAGCTGCCCGCAAATTTCTTCAGGACTACGAAACCAATGGCGAGGAATTCTTGGACCCTATTGCCACTGAGGACGACACCTGGGTCCACTACACGGCACCTGAAACTGAACAACAATCCAGTCAGTGGGAACATATAGAGTCGTCGAAGCCGTGGAAGTTTAAGCGAACACTGTCTCCCGACAAAGTGATGCCGAGCGACTTTTGGGATAGGAAGAAATTATTGTTCTACGAATTCATGCCTGCCGGTACAACGATCAGTGTAGATCGCTACTACGAGATGTTGAAAAATTTCAGGTATTTTAGACGCAAAGAGGAGCTGAAAGAAGAGATGTTAAGCTACCTTCGCGGCGCGGTGAGAGATTTCTAGATTCGAGCATAAAGAAAATCGTATACCGCATCCAAAAATGCATTGATCTCAACGGCGATCATGTCGAAAAATGGGGAAAAGTCTCAGCTTTCCAAAAATGTATTATTCAATGCCAATAAACGTGTTTTTCATTGTGAATGGTCAGTGGGAACCTTATGTTACGGAGGACTCTCGTATGGCAATTCCGATTGCTGTTCTGAACAAGTTAGACTCTGTTAACATCCTGACGTTCCGTAGCAAATAGTGTCGTGTTCTTTAGGCGTTTAAGGAAGCTCTATAGCCTAGGCGACCAGCACGGCGCTAAACTCAGGTTAAACTTTGCTCAAAGTCAATCTCTCCAAAGGGATCCTTCCATTCGGAAATTATTCGGTATACCCCGAGGAGATTCGCAATATCCGCAAGCCCCAATGCATGAACAAAAAGTTTATTTCAATAATTTCTCAACATAATTAATGACATGTTTGATCAATTATATATAATTGATGAAAATGCTGTTGAATTATAATCCATGAATTATAATTGATCTAACACGTCATTAACCATTTTTAGAAATTAGACATAAATGATCGTTTCAATTAGGAGTTTTTATATTTAAATAATTCGTAACTTTCGTCTTCAGTCGTTCAATCTACGTTATTTGCACGTACATTGTACATTAACTTGGCTTACATTAATATGCACGAGCATAATACAATACGGTAGAATCATGAATTACTATCTAGATCTGATTCCAAAGTTTTAATCGATATCAATTTAGTTCAACTATAGCAACTTTGACGACTAAGCGCCTTTTCAGCCCAATGATGCAAGTTAGTATCATCCGTATAATCTACTTTTACTAATTAAGTATCTGTAAATTGTTTTTCTTCCAGACTTGATTTTCTTACTAAAAATTATATTTTAGACTGCAAAGGGTTAAGTACCAAAGAAAATTTTTGTAAGATTCTAAATATATTATCGTGCACGTTTCGTATTACACACCTTGTCAATCGTTCAAAGTGTAAAGAACGCACTGCATAACACGAGAACAACTCCAGTAATTATTATTATTAATACCACATATCTTCCAACAATGCCAACGACAATTATATTTTAAAGCACGTACAATCTTAACCACACTTTCTTAACTTTCTTTAAGACCTTCAGAATGGAAAACCGGAAAATATAGAAATTCATTGCAATCATGAAGTAAAACTGCTTTCAAGCTAAACTTAGATGAGTCTATAAACAATCGCTAGTCATCTGGATTATGCTCAATTCTTAGTTCACTCATTAAACGATTGATGCACAGAAACACATATTCTCCTCCACAGCAAAATATTTTTCAAATTTTTCATGTCTATTCTGAAACTCCGTAATTTTCGTACCCGGTGCAAGTAATTTCCGTTGTTGTAGTCGAGAACCTAGAAGAAATACTCTGTTCGGAAATCCTGTAATAAACCTTTACGCTCTGCCCGAGCAGCGCCATTGCTCCCCATCCTTGCGGCACCATCGAACCGAAACTACTACCCCAACGCCAGTTAAATACAAGACATTCTTTTCTTTACCGCCAAACTTCCGATTCTGTTGTTACTAAACAGAAATTTCAATAATATTAGTTATATTACATTTCAAGCAGGAAATAATATTACTTTACAACTTTATTGGGAGCGCCAGACAGGGCTCTACCTGGGTTTGCCTCTTTGCGATGTCTACTACTAAAAGAAATAGCAGATTCATAACTGGTATCCAAACAACACATTTTCCTGTACACATTTCGTATGTTAGCAAAGGACAGGGGTAACCAACATATAACGGGTATGTTACCAGGTAGCACGCGCATTTGTTTTCGACATAGGATATCTAAAACATCTAAACACTGTGACGTTCTATAACATTTTTAGCACTGTTTTCAGAACCTACGCATGAAAATGGACTCAAAACACGCGTTATCTCCACGAAGGTATATTTCGCGTTGGGGGTTGATTCGATCCTTTGTGAACTTTCTCTGCATATCCCAAAAGTTATTGGGCACAGATGTACACTATGCTAAATTTAATTGCGGTGACTCACGGTCGTTCTCCAATTAGTTAGCCAATCAGCCCTGAGCCCACCTGCCATATTTTCGGAGAATCGTGGGGAATTCGCATGCATCGCCGCCAGGCGCCTTACCCTCGTACGCGTGACTCATCGTTATCGTTCCGCACGGAGAGAGCGAGAATAGTAATTACGCTTAGAGCTTCCGTGAGAAGGGGAAGCGAGCTCTGACTCCCGTGGAAACGGATTAAAACGCGGGACTTGGACTGGGCAAATATTTCGCAACATCAAAACGTTGGCGGCGGCCACTCCGGTTTTATTAACAGGATTGCCGTTAAGGGACTAGGGCAGAGTCCGTAGTATAATGCAAGCGCTGCTAACCCTATCGCGATCCTCATGCTATACATTACCGAGAACGTTCGTTCGTGCGCAGGAAAAAATTGGCGGACAGAAGGATTATCTCATCTTTTATATCAGTGTCTTAATCCTAATCTCACCTGCTCGATAGTTTCTAATAACACACGATAACAGTCACAGCGAGCACTTTCGTACATTTATACTAATACTCCCTCCGATTAGCCGGAGGTAAAGTTTCGTCGATGAGATCGATATTTGCGTGTGAGAAATAATCTTGACCATGATTGTGTAGCTCAAATAATTAATGCAAGTAATAAATAAATAGAATTAATATTAGGGAAAATTAAGAATGATGGCTAGGAACTGTATATAAGGAAAAAGCGTAAGAAGAAAAAAGAAGAGAATTCTCAGAGGTAAAGCACTCATTCGGAAAAGGAAGATCCTCGGTTCGAGTCCTGATCATTAACTAATAGATTTTTTTTTATATACGGTTTTTTCCTATATACTACTCCTACGCTTTTTTCTTATATACGGTTCTTCTCCATCTTCATTCTTAAAATTCCCTAATATTAACTCTTTTTATTACTCTCTTTAATTTTTTGAGCCACACAACCGTGGCCACAATTATTTCCCACGCGCGAATGTCGATCTTGTCGATAGAACTTTAACTCCGAGAGGGAGTATTACTAAGTGTACAGGTGTGATCGGTATGACCATTATCGTGTGTTATTATCTCATCTTTATTGATTTATTGCAAGAATGACAATAAGACGACACGAAACGTTGATCTCAATATGAAATATGACGTTATACATACTTCTGTTTTTTTTTTTTGCTTTTGCTCGATCCATGGGCGGTGCACGCTCATCGTGCAGTTGCACTCAATTTCCCTCGGCTGACGGCACGCCGATCACGATAATAATATCGTTACCATGCTGTTGAGTACCCTTCATTAAAAACTCCGACGGTTAGAAATGCGGCAATTTTTATGACCACTTTACAATTAAATACAGTCTTTGGTGCAAATGGCCATTTGGCGAACGGAGATTTTTCAAAGATACACTATCATATATTTTGCATCATAATTTTTGTAAAAAAACTACAGGTGGTTTATTTTTACTCTTTCTGTAGTTTTAGTGTTGAATTTATTTCCGGAATTGTCCATTTTAGTGATGCTATCCAGGTCAACCTTTTTCCATGCATTTGCTCAAACCAAAATCTCTGGTTCCTAGCCAAAATATTAGCCATTCTTTAACATATCGCTTACCAAACATATGGAGTAAATATGTATGGTAATTTATTTCAAGAAAGGGAGTAACAATAATTATGTTGAATTAAGAACATGAATACATAAGGTGATAGCCTTATTTCGTTTTAAACTTCATCACGTAGCAACTCATAAATAAACATTTCTCGCTCACCTTCACGTCACACGCATACTACATGCATTCTAATGTCACAGACGTAGAACTCATACACCACACATATTATAATTGACAATTCATTTACACCATGAACATGATTTTGCGTGAAAAAACTTTTTCTGCTCTCTATTAAAAAGGCCGGCACCAGGTTTCGATCGGTTGCCGTAAATTAGTTTTTAGAACTGCCGGCTCTAGTGTGCCTTGGTAGATTGCCTCTCCATTCGTTTCCTCAATCCAGAACAGTAGACTCCTAGCCGAACATTGGCCGTTCATTAACCCAATCCTCGCGAAAGGTATTTTAGCTGTCTTTCCATTCGCACCAGGAAAATAATTTTGTGAAAGGAAGATTATCCGCCGCTTCATTAAAAAAGTTAACTCTGAACGTTGGTCGATTGCCTTAAATTCCCCGATGAAAATATTCGCGGCTTTTAACACGTTTCTTGCCAAATGTATATTATCTGACTTTTTTTTCACGCCAAGAGCATCATTTTATGATGAAAGCCACAGTGAGGTACGAAATTAAGTTCTAATATCGAACTGCTTTCGTCGAATGCGATTAATCATAAAAGCGAGAAGTTGTTAGGAAGTTATATTATATATGAAACACTTCAAAAAGTACAAGACAAAAAAGGTAATCAATATTGAACAAGAGAGTGACAAGAGTAATAGAAAGAGCTTCATAAAAAAAAATGCCAGAAAATTTGACCAAACATTGCTGCCAATCGCACGCAAAAACTTATAATTCAATTTTTAATCCACATAAAAGTAAGCCGAATTAACGAAAGGTGCATATGCAATTTATCACGAAAAATAAAACGTTCATATCCGAAACATACATACCTTTGTACCTGCAAACCAATAATGTCAGTATCCCAAACGGATGATAAATTGACTATATCCTATATCGCTCAATATGTCTTAGATATATAAATGTGATGTTTTGGAAGGATATTGATAACATTGCAGACAAATGCATCCAAGATATTTCAATGGTTAGGATACCATCACTTGAGAAAAAAGCTATGAATATCATCATGCTCAAACGCGGATGTATTTGCATATCCTTTATGCCCAACAATAATACCAAATGGCACGGGTTAAAGAAGAAAGACCCAGTGTTTCTGCAATCTATTTACTGCTTGCAAAATTGCAAAATTTGCTATTCGCGAAATTCACGCGCCAACTTGGCAAGTACAAAATTCAATAGTGACGTGCTAAAATCATACTCGAACCTCTCCCGTGAACCATGTGGAAATTCCGGTTCCGTATTCGCGTCCCGACGCTATGCGTGGGTGAGGAACACCGGGAGTTGCAGTTGCACATTACATTTACATATAAAAGGAGGCGGTGTTTGAGAGAAAAAAGCACAATACACGCTCGAATTCCACTCGCGCCGATGCCCGTGAAATTCTGTGATATATCTCCGCCCAAAAATAACTTGCGACAAAATAAGACCTTTAGGAGAATTACGGGTTGAGTGATTTTCTGTTATGATACAAAATTAACGTTTATCGTAAATATAATATATGTGTAAATTACATATCCATGTTGTAACTCTTATGGTTAGATATAAACGTGAAACAGTTTAATATTAACGAAAATAGGTTTGAGATAGAATTTTATATCCATCTTCAAATCGCAATGGGAACGAAAATTTGCGATGATTACCTAACAGAGACTCTAAACTGCACACGTGCATTATATAATTCTTCTGTACAAATCAACGATCAAACCGATCTAAACATATGGCATCCAGTTATGTGTTATGGCTATAATATTAAGTATCTCGAAAATAAAACTACTCAATTGATTCACATAAAACAAATTTGAAATACCATTTGTTATATTAGAAGATATCGGCAAAAAGGTAAAAACATTCGTACTTAATGGATGTGAAGAAAGTTAAAAAGAAAAAATTCCACAAAAATCTTTATTGAACAAGACTTAATGTCGATTAATAAATATTATAAATACAAGATGTATTTTTTTTTACAATCTTAGTACCACCCACATATTATTTACTAACAATTATAAATCTTTACTCATTTTCATCTTAATAGTTTGTAAATCATCAAATTATATTAAAAATCTTTCAAATAATTATTATGCTTAAGGCGTACAAATATTCGAATGATTTTTGAACGAACATGTTTTTTGCAAGTATTATACAATACAAAGAATGGAATTTTCGTTGCTCCGGCTAATACTATATTCCATCTTGCATAAGAAATATCACTTCTCAAAATATCACCTTGCTTATAATTCATTCATACGAGTCAATACGAGTCATACGAATCAACTGTTTGGGTGATTGCAAACATTTCCAGATAAATTTCAGCAGGGAACGTTTTATTACGGGCAGAAAAATTTCTGCACGCAGACGGATTTATATAAACTCTCTGATGCACGCGATGCACCCATAATTACGGTGGGCATTTAAACTTGTTAGTGATACCCAGTCTAAGTGTATAAGGAACTGTTAACAGTTCATACGTGAACTATTCACAGTTACTATTCGCAGTGTACGTCGAGAAAGTGCAATTGAGATTTTTGCAGCTGTCGTGTTCTGCTTGAGTTTTTCATATGAGCCAATATTGTGATATTTTGAAAAAGCATAAAAGGTACATTGATTTTATTAATCTTTTTAAATCATTGTATTTTATTGTAAATCTTATCAAATGTGTTCATAAATGTGTATGAAACGTAAAACGTATAAAACACATTCTTCCACTAACAATTTGATAAAACGATTATGGCAGTGTAATTTAATTTCGCAATGGTTTTAGGAAGCAGGAGTATTACCACATTAGGATGAACTTTCGTCCGTCCATCAAATATTATGTTTCCCAATCGATGAGACTAAATAAATACATTATACACCTGAAGACACAAAGGGTTTTCAGATTAAGATGTAGGTTCCATGGCTTATTACCGCCACATATTGTAAATCTGCGGTGTTGCAATTTAACCTTCCACACTTCAAAAACACAAACCAAACTCAATACTTCCTTTTCCTTTTTTATAAATCGCATCTTTTGCTTAGAAATTAAAGACATTCGCTAAGCGATTGCAAGATCGCACAATAATCTAGCTTCAAAAAAGAAAAAGAAAAAAAAACACTACTGCTGGCTAAGCTATTTCAAAGTTCAATTATTATAGAACTTGCCGAACAAGACGAATAGGAGTACCATTTCTTGATTATGGCACAAAGAATGCCAATAGAATTCTGTAATTAGCCACTTGTGTATTTATATCAGTTTCGATCTGTTGTCTTTATCATGCATACTATGTATGATAAAATAATACATCGTATGATGGTGATTTCAGAATGACAATTAAAATTCGTATCCATTGATTTGCGGTTAGTATCGCAGAGCTTCTATTTGTCAAGTTCCGGTGAATGTACATTTCATGAATTACAAAATTACATTGTTCCGACCTTTCTATTCGCTATCCCACGTACAACGAGGGCTCTGAAGAATAAAAATATGTTGGCGTTTCGTGTGAAGTAGGCCCAACTTTCTTCCGCGTCCTGCCAAGAAATTTTTCTAATCTGCTGCGAGCATACTGTCAACTCTCGTTTTCCACGTACGCGAACGCACATACGAGCATAATAACTTTTGCCGTGATCTCGTTGAAGTTGTTTAGAGAGCATAAACTTGAAACGGGTCCGAAATAAATGTGCGTAATGCCTGTACGGCCGGGTACATTTCCACGAACGACATTTCGCGGCAGGGTGCGTCCAAAATTTCTGGAGAAAAAAAACCCTCCGTTTATCCAGAGCCGCCGTCTTGACGTAAATTAAAATTCTGCTCTTTTAATCACCGTCCCCTTTGAAAGCACGGACAAATCATATTCTGCTTCGTGCTCTCTCCGGAAGAATAAAAAAATCATCCGCTGATTTTCGAGAAATTCTCCATATCAAAATCTAAATTTGGCACCTTTATCGTGAATATTAAATAATCATGTACTTTATTCCGCGATATTATGTACTTTGACCCGTAACGAACGAGCGCATTTTTCTAAAATAATGGCCAGTATATCGACAGAATTTTAACATATTAATTGCTGTATTACTAGAGCGAGAAAAAGTGCATAATTAATATCGCTTTTGTTCGATTGTATGGAAATTTTCAGTAATAACAGGTACTACGCGAACGGATATGTCCATGCAAAAAGATACTGAAGTGCAAATTACAGAAAAAAAATGATTTCATAAATTTCATTAATACGATTATGAGTTTATACTATCGTATACTGCATACTGTATACGCCCTTAGTTTCAGCGTGCACAACAAGCGCCAAAACTAACAGATTTCGTGAAATATCATCTCATGCCGCCTGTATGGCGGGATTCGATTTTCTTGGAATATTTATAATGTCGCGAGTATGGCGGTATTTTATATACATATAAGTTTTGTTGAGAAAAACGAAGTAGTTTTCGATTTATTGTGATTTTACCGAATGACCAAACGTGCACGAATGGCGAAAAAACGCTCACTGCACACAGGGGCCGATTTTTCGAAATTTTTAACACTTTCCTGCGGACTTATGCGTGCAACGAGCGTTTTTTCGTAACTCGCACAAGTTTTGTTATTCGGTAAAATGACAATAAATCGAAAACTACTTCGCTTTTCTCAGCAAAACTTTTTTTATTTTACACTTAAATATATACTCTATGCTTATTTTACCAAAGAAAGCGAAATTTTCACGAGATCATGAAACCAGACAATTTTTTAAGAGTTACTATGCATTCAAAAATATTTGATCAATGTTATAATCAATGATAAAAAAAACAAACTTCAATTTTACAAAATGACTTATACGTTCGGGACCTAGGAATTTAACAGAAGAGTAAGTTACTCAGCAAACGATCGAGTAACTCGACAAACAAAACTTCTGGAAAGAACATGCAAAGCGTTGCCTAGCAACACAAACACCATACATAGAATGCCCATCGTATTTACACGATACCCGCTCTCCAGCACAAATCTACTAAATACGTGTTTTTACATGACCCGTGCTCCAGTGACAGACTGCGGAAAACGTAAAAGTACGTTAACCGCATGCAATGTGTTAAGACACGTCGGCCGAGATTCTTGCATCCGCCATTCATGCAAAAGTTACTTCTGGAGAATGTAAGCGAAAGGGTTAGCCACGGAGGCGGTGCCGCAGCGTTAAAATATGAAGGCACTCGAAGAACTGGGGAATGGTGAATATGCAAAATCTCGGGAGGTACCATCATTATCGTCCGGCGGCGTCGAAACATTTGTTTCCTTGCGCTCCCCATGACTCCCATTCGTGCGGCTGGTTTTCGTTCCCAGAGCCGCGCTTGTTGCATGGCTAACATTTCGGACTGCCAGACTTTCGAATCTCACCTATCACTCTTATATTTCATCGGATACGTAGATAAGAATCGGAGCGGCGAAAATTCTCGTCTTAGACATAATCCATTATGTGAGAACAGAAGTGACCAGTTTGTTATTCCACTTCTGAAGTTGTAAGGGATAGAAACGATGAAACGCCAGGGATACTTAGGAGTCTTGGGAAGGATCTTTAGATTATTACACAGGGGATAATAACATAAAAGTAATGAATGTATATATTTAGTCTCAAGGAATTACAGTGCTCGCTGCTGCGCTTTTTACATTACATGTCCACGACACGTGGAGCTTGAAGCCTAATCGACATCAAAATATACCGTAAACTCTTACAATTATACATTGGTACCCAAATCGGTTTCCAAATTTCATTTTTCCGCCGGAAAATTTGGGAAACTTTCCCTCTCGTTGATCAGGGACAACTGATATGTAAAGCTCTAGTTACAACATGAAAAATCAAAGAATTTTATTGGTAAAATTAAAGAAATACTTGATTTTAGGAAGATATCAAAGATAAATTTGATGGAATTACGGTAGTAGACTGCATGAAAGCTTGGAATTCGATATAATTTCGTATCCTGCCCGTTGCTGATAAAACCTTTTTTTAAGAGATATGCACATTGAAAATTCAGGGATAAGAAATTTGTATAAGAAATTTGACCGTTTGAAACAACGATAATGATGGACGCACAAAAATTATGAGTGTGGGCTTTATGGGTAGAGTTACGGAATACGATTTATGGTGATTCGTGTCATTGTAGCATAATATATTACCAATTTAAGACAAAAAATATGCTTCAAACATAATCGATTACAGATTGATTCCTTATAAGATTTAATTTGTTTAATTTCAAGAAAGAAAGAAATATGTTGCCGACGTAAATAAATGCTCAAACTTCGATCCGTCTTTTTTTTTTCGATTTATTAATTTGCAGCCAATATTTCAAAATCATTTTTTATTTAATACGTATACCACAAATTATCATAAAAAATTTTGTCTAAGGATGATAGATACTCCTTTAAATAATCATAATAGTTGAGTAAGCTTTAAATAAATTAAAAAACAAATAAATTATGATGATTGTTTAAAAAGAACCTCGAATTCATACGAGAAAAATTTGAATATTGCCTATCGTCCTCGTATCGTTCTTCATATATACACTGCATGTATACTGTAAATCCGATTATTTGGAACTCATCTTAAAAACGTGCTTTATCGTAACGAAGCTATCGTTTCTTTTCAGGTTCGTAAGATACAGTAAATCAAAACGCCATTCGTCTGTCCTCCAGTGATTCATTACTTACGTCCAACTTCTTCTTTTCTTTTTAAGGGCATGAAACTGCACAGAAAAGGTAATTAACACGTTGACTGTTGTAGTGGTTATAGATGGCTGGCACCGTAACTTTCAGTAGTGTTATAGTGGTCGTAATTGACCGACGCGCCATGGCGCAATCGATGAAACTGCGTAAAATACGGAAACAATAACACTTACAACTCTGTGAATGCGATTGATATAGGAAGAAGGTTAGAATGATATAGAGTAAATAAAATATTGTGCAGTATTTTATCACGATGTAATTTGAATATGAGCAAAATCAGCGAAACACGCTCAGCAGTCAACGCGTGATGTATTTTTAGAGAACTGAAATTGAACTCTTTGAATATTATAATCAAAACGCCGTCTATTCGTCAACAGCAGAACCTAAAATTCTACGTCATTTTAATATGTCATGTTTCACAAGAAAATCAGCTAAAATTGCAATATTTTTTTGCAATGTAAATAAATATTTATATTTTTTGTTTTAAATAACCATGCAACAAAAACACACTCGAATACGACTTTGTCTTGCAACAATTGAAGCGTTTTTTAACTTTTAAAGTCTTTTTAGTTTAAAATCCTTAATTAAAAACTTTAATTTAAGGTCTTTAACTTTTAAAGTCATTTTTACAACTATAAATTCATTTTTTGATTTCCGTTCTGCGAACTTATTGAACAACCTAGTATTTTACATACATTTACAGTAACAATAGTGTGAAGTAACTTTTGGGAAGAAAATCATTTTACTTAAGCTACTTTCATAATCACCGGTACGTGTATGTATCTTGACGAAACATTGGTGTGTGTTATAGGCGCATATGCTTGATTGGTACAACGCAGGTTATAAATTCGAATATACATTTGACAACTGTTCCTACTTCATAATCCCAATACAGAAATCATGCGGTACATACGATAAAAGACTATTTCGCTCACAGTAACCTTTTCCACTGAAAGAATTCGATACTCAAAGGGTCAAAAAATTGACGGCCCAGAGGGTTACATATTAACAGTCGGCGTCTGAAAAACAAAAGAAGAAGAAAAGAGTTTCTTTCTTATGCGACGCCGTAAGAACGCTATAGTAGACTCGAGTACAACACGGTTAATACATAATGCACTATATGAATTTAAAATTACATTAAATCGTACTGTACGGGAGTTTTTCTCACATAATGCGTATAAACTAGAGTAACACATGTGAAATGATTATTGTTATGTGAACTTTTATTTTCTATTTTATCAAATTGGACAATATTTAAAAATTTAAATTACAAATAAGTGGCATACGCTGTTGGTTAAAGAAATATTATCGATGTGCGTAAACAAATTTTTATTTCATTGAAATTGAATAAAATTATTTTTATTCCAATGGCAAGTACTTTTATATTCTTGCTCATTAGATGATTGCCCAAAGTTGCAAATAGTAAAGAAAATATTGTAAAGCTCGAACATAGCAGATTTAATTCTTAAATGCATGAAAACAATATTTCTTGTATGGAAATTGTACGAAAATAGTAGTCGCAATATATTTAATTTTCTGGCTGTAGAGTACTCTTATTCCAGAATAACGGTGACGCTTTGATCAACAATGTTTGATTCTCATCAAACTAAAAATACAACGTATTGGAGAATATAACGCATACACGTTTTTGAAAGTCTATAAATTATGCAACAATCAGAAAGTCATTAAACAAATCAATATATATGCAATAAATACAAATCTGCAATTTTCCACAATAAAATTGAACGACAAAAACGCTTTATATACAACCAAAACATTTTTATACACACTAAGAACGTGATCAGGGTAGAAATTTGCAAATGTGTGTGTTACACTTGCAACTAATAATATCTTATCTGTATAAATTGCTCCGATATTCTAAATTCTATGGACAACTAACGACATCGAATTCTTACTTGTGCGCCGGTGTGGAATAATTATTTTAGTTTTTCATTATATAAACTTTTTGTCTTACAACACGCAAATGTTGCAGAACATCAGTATTGAAAAAGTTGAAACTTTGAAGAATAAGATATCATCCATTTTAACAATACGTAGCAATATTACTGCCGCGTTATAGGAATTCGCGTTATACGGGGGTTTATTATATCCCCAATGGTTAATGGTCTTGAATCGAATAGGCGACATATTTAGAAGAGAAGAAAAATCGTTTATTTACAACATTTTGTCCATATGGTGGGGAACCTTTTCAAGTGTACAAGGTTACAGAAAAAATACATGTATGAAAAACATATAATAATGAAAAAACAATACTGGTGAGATATGGAAAAAAAAATTGGAAAACTTTGCATATGAAAAGAAAGAAAGGAGGACCTCTTTCATTTTTCGGACAAATATGTGTGGGTGCTAATCATCCACAATCCAGCAAAAAAGAAAAATTATACTGCCAATGAAAAGGAGACCTAAATATGAAAAAAAAATTATATTATCATCGAATGAACCACACTTTATATATCGCATGGAAATATGGATATAATCCAATAAAGAGTGGGTTTTGAATGCGAAAACAGAAACAAGAAACTTTATAATATTGTACAGCGTCTAACGGTACCAATTCATCGTAAATATTTTCTATCACCGATCGTAGGATCGTGGTAATAAAAAAATATATAACTAACTATTTACAACAATATTTGCAAAAGTAGAAACAAAACTATACGGTATCTTTAATTTAAAACCTCATTCTGATGAAATGAACAGAAAAAACGGTAAAATAATCAGAATAACGGCCAGACAATCCACAAACGTAGGCTAACTTTAACACTATTCCTACTAGCCATTTTCCACACATGTTTAGGTGTACTAAATATATCCTTAAAGAAAAAGAGAGGACGAAGGAAAAATGTCGATAGATTAATTTATCGATTCATACGCTGCAAAGAAATCATGAAAAATCTCAGAAGTGGCCGTGTCTCTAAAGTTCTAGAATTTTTCAAAGAAATCGCTGACTGGTTATTCAACAGGTCATAGTAGGAATAGTGTTAAATCAAGGAGCACGTGTGAATATAAAATATAATAATAAGAACCGTTAAATTGCAAAAATACTATATAAAAAGAAGGGATAATACCTGTACACTGATGAGCACTATATTCGTATGAATAATAATAATAGGAAAATTAAATCGCCTGTAATCGATATATAGTTTCCTAAGAAGGAAGATAAGAATAGAAAAACAGGTTGAACCAGCTATACGGCTGGTTCTAGTTCGACTGCGGCGGTGTGAGAAACAATAGGAACAATTTGCAAACTGCAGGAATTAGGAAGTTTATTATGCTCGCAATTCTTACAGCGATGATCATGCTCTGTCCCCACCCACGCATGAGCGAGGGTAAGCGACACGTGGCCGAGTCCAGAAGCATGTGCTTACTGCACCGAGCTGCGCGAATTCCGGGCGCAGTTGCATTTCGCGCGTCCATGGCTACGGTTCCTCCATCGTTGCATAGCCAGGCGCAGCGATTCTCCGTGGCAGGTAACGCCGGTTCTGATCGGAGATTAACAGTCGCGGTGAGGAAGATCAGTGTATTTGCCGTATAAAATATTACGACAAGGAAGTGTTTTCGATGGCGATGAAGAAAAGAAAAAAACGAAGCAACTTACATCGGGTAGATTTACAGTGCGCGGATATTATTTTTACGAGTTCTGCGGATGGAAGACTTACTTAATATATAACCGTCGACTGAACATAACTGAGTAACTTCAACTGTCTCAGGAGTTCTACGAGTGTTCTTTGAGGAAGCTCTACTTGAGAGAGTCTCTCGGTCTTAATTTGGATATCTTTGAGGATCGATACACTTGCCATAAAGATCTATCGCAATTTTTTTGACGTAAAGATTTTCCGAATAGAAACAGAAAGAGCGATCTGAGAAATTTTCTCCGAGATGGTTTATATAAACTATATTTTTGGTAGAGGATTTTTACTTCTATGATGACATTTACAATTGGACGGATTATCTTTGTTACCTTGCGTTGTTTGACTGAAATCGCACGCGTTCTACAAGTCCATTTCGATTCATTCCCTGCCCAAGAATTTCAGTTATTCTTCAATCAGACTGTTCGAGCTGCCAGTAAATTTGAAGCGAAAAAGGATCGTCGTTTTTGAGGCGAATAGAGTGTCTCGAGAGAGAGAGGAACGAAAGGATTTAATGAATTTTCTCCGTGAGAAGTGTATTTACGATAGCTATCTCTGACTTTTGCACTCTTTGTGGTTACACACACTATCCGTTTCATAATACTTCTCTCGTATAACTTTCCTCTTTGACCATATTCCATCCGTGTTATGACATTCTTTCAATAAATCTCTACTTGAGAAAGTCAATTATTCTTAATTATATCTTATATACGTATTACGTACATCTTCAATCTACTCGAATCTGGAACAATAAGCGACTAGTATATTAAATATAATATAGTTTTCATTATATCTTTACGATCTTCTTCCGTGTTAGGTCTTATTTTGCAATCTCATTATGCATTAACATTCAATTAATAAAACCTCGTAAACTCATCGATCCTAGCATACTTACCATAAACAGAGACACTTTTCCTAAATCTTGCCATGCTTTTTACAATAATATTCGTGGTCCCCCAAATTTTCATGACAATAGAATACGAAAATCACGTTTGAATTTTTATCATCTAATTCATATCAAGCCAGCCTAATTTAAACCCACTTCAGAAAAATATGACAATGCGTTACAATTTTAAGACACGAAGAACTCTCAGTTTAATATCGCGATACTGTGTATCATCGAAAACTTTTGGCCAGGTGTCGTAGGAACGATGAAGTGCTCACCAGCGAACTTTCTTCCGCCCTTCTTTGCGCTTTAGAAATTTTCCGGCGATAATTTAACAGGCACCCATGCATTAAGCGCGCAATATCTTACAACGAAATTAAAAATGGAAAGAATAAGTTATAGGCTTAACGTTTGATTAACGCACAGAAGGCACTCTCACGGTACATTCACCGGTACATCGTGCTGGCAGTTAAAGTCGGTGTTCAAATGTCATTCATTCCGGCCGAAGCGAAGCGAAGTAGGGGACGATCGAAGAAAAAAAAACTCGTGATCCATAATTCGCGATGCCGTAAAACGGAAGTACGAGAAACTCGAAGGAAATTCTTGTAATTACCGAGCACCGTGAAAACGATGCTGGAAATGACGGATTCCAGTGTACGACGCGAGGAATCTTAATACCGCTGCCCAAGAATTTGAGTGGAACTAAGTAATAAAAAGCCGAATGCCCAAAGGCGGCGGAGAGCTCCGTGGAATAAATATAAGTCCGTCTAATAATCGTCCAATAAGCGTTTCCTCGAGGATCCGGCGGCCGCTGTGAGGGAACATTCAAGAGTGAAAGAGAAGAGGGGCGAGAAATATCCCGGTGGATGGAGAACAGATGAGTATACTTTTGATAGAACTGTCGAAACTCGCGGGCCCGCAGCGTCCTCGCGGCTTATGATTTGCATGACTTTCGAAACGCGCGATCGGCGCGTGCCTACGCGAATGCAGCACGGGGATTCCGCTCGCCAGTACCAGCGCGCGAATTAGGAGCGTTCAGACCGTATTAGAGATCGCATATGGAACGGAACTGAATTCGTTGTAAACGGCGCTAGTACAGCGGAGCAATGGAGGCAGTGGCCCAGATAGATCCGGTGCCGAAGTCGAGAAGGAAAATAAGGTCGGCGGGTATAAAGCAGACGAGAAAAAACAAACACCGGCCGTATAACGAAGCTGACTGGCACGATGCCGAGGGTCTCGGACTGTTTAGAACCATTAAAGCATCGGAGCCGATCGCCTTTTTTACGTCGATCGCCGCACTTCGATCGAGCATCGATTGACGACCGTAGGAGTGGACGACACTTGGCACGGAAATCTATCGATGTTTATTCTCTCACGCCGCCCGGTTTAACTTTCCACCTTTGCTTTTCCATTTCCCCGCGATTGCATTAACCCTTTGACCGTGCCGCACTCGAATCCAGAACCATCGATGTACACGATGCTCGCATAACGGTTGAGCATGACAGCGTGTATGTGCGCTTTTCGTGTGCGTCCGTGGATCCGCGAGGTCGTGTATATACGTCCTTCAGGATCAAAGGGTTCATCGAGTTTCCCGCGCTTTTATCTCTTTCTAGCCCTTTCTCCGTTTCTCTTTATCCCTGAGACATCGTCCGTACTCATCCTTTCCTTTCCTCCTCCTTTGTACTCCCTTCTCCTTTGTTTCCTTCACGCGCCTCTTCATTGCTGAGCACGCACGGCGGATCGAGACCTATAACCGATTCCACTCGTGGTCACCGCTTTTTACGATCACTGCGACACGCCGAGAGCCACACTAAATCAGCGCTTACCTTGTTGTTGCACCTTTGCGAGTACCGTCTGCTACGTTGATACTAAACAATGTCTTGTCTTTCGCGGTGGAAATTCGAGCTCGGAGGGACGGAAAGTGATAGAGGCACAGGCCCAGGGGTCATTCTGCTTTTTCGTTCGCGCAGGATGCGCCGATTCCTGCCGAGATCTGTCCGCCCCAATGTCGACGGGAGCACGGAAAAAGGTAACGACCATTTTTCCTTTATTTCTCGAGAACGGGAGATTTGAGTGGGAAAAGTATTATATATCTGATTTCCACTCTCACCGGTTAATTGGATCCGACCATGACCGTTTTCATGAATGGTGCATTAACGCATTATCGCTCGATCTATCTGAATGTTATACTGTTAGATTCGATTCTAGAGAAAGTAATTTCATCTTTGATTATTTGATGAATCTTTATCTACACTGAATAGTGTTAACTCATTATACGCCACAGTCAAGCATACACCTAAAAATGCACTAATTAATTTATTTCCTATAGGAAGTTAATTAGAGGAAAAATATTTTTATTGAGCTTGTAACTTTTATAGCGGTCAGTACAATATTTAGGTACAACAATTAAGTTCTACTGCCTAGGTAGAAATAAGTAAAAAACAAGCGTCCCCAAAAAGGGACAGTGGCAAATAATGGGTTATGGATCTAGGTAATATTTTTTTGTTTAGTCTTTCGTTCTATGCACGCGTTAAAAATATGTTTTATATATATTTTAGACTACTACGGTTTAGGCACTTGCTCGTACTCAGAATAATTTGATAAAACTTCTGCTCAATCGAGGAGCACTGTAAATCTTCCACGTACTTCAAAAGATTATACATTAAAAATTGATTTCGAATAAACGAAAAATTGATGTGAAAATTGACGTGGAAATAAAACTGGAAAGAATTCGCTCGGAAAGCGAAAGATCTCAGGTTCGAATATAGGCCGAACCTCCCAAAAATCCGATTTTTTTCTACGTCAATTTTTGCTGTAATTTTGCGTTAATTTTCATTCAAAACGAATTTATAATTCATAACCTTTTCAACAGTGTGGTCACCATTCAGAGTTATCAATAATATTAACATTTAATCCCACAAAACAAGTGGAGAATTTACAGTGTCGCGCGATTAACCAGAAATTTTAAAAAACATGTTAAAAGTGTTATTTCGTATAAATGTTAATCTCTGGAACTTATTTATAGAATGTCTAGTCTTTTAACGATACCAAGACTCTCATAATCGTGTATTGTACGCTTACCAGACTCATGCCAGAGTATAGTAGCTACATCTGGTCTCCGTACCTTAGGGATCAAGTTAATGACGTCGTAAGTCTGCAATATAAATTTTTGCGATTTTATGCCAAACATAGTGGTCCCCTCATACCCTCCGAATCACATGATTATGACTTAATACTTAAAAACATAAATCTGTAAATGCCATAGAAGAAGAATATTAGATATTATGTTTGTATAAAAAGTTATGAAAGGAACAATATCTTGTCCTAACACTATTGAGCCGTTCTCTTTAAATGCTCCTTCGAGAAACTTTGGACGTTGTCCCTCACTGCATACAAAGCATCGTCGTATGATGTATGGCTATTTTAATTACACGCGTCACATGTTGCGCCATGTTATTTCAATGCAGCTCGATTCTCAGGCAGAAGTAGATGTTTTTGTCCAATCACTAATGTCTTTAAAGCGTACTTTAAAACACGTTTTCTAACCTTCGTAGTTCTTTTCTATTCTTATTCATTATTCATATTAGTGTTTTTATATATATCGTCCTTCCCGGCCACTTATTCAATTCTCTCTGTATACCAAACTTTATAATAACAATAATAATAATAATAATAAAGGAAGGGATACACTTTCCAGTTTTGATTTTTCAGCCCACAATTTTGAGTGCACTTCGAGCATAGTTTTTCCCGTCGATGATATAATTATCATTGTTCAACTTCATGCGTAATATACTTCTATCGTGAAATCAAAGCACAGTAATTGGTATTGTCGCTGTTCCCATGCGTTTATTAATTCCCATGCGACGGAGCTGCCTGCAATAATTTTCGTGTCTCGAAGCTGGTATTTGTATTCTCTCGGAAATATTTCATCCGCCTTCTTTTGTCCGGTTCCTGTGCGCGAGCCTGCGCGGTAGGTAATTGTAAAGCCCCGTATAAATCGCACGTACACTTTCTCCCAAAGCAAGTTCACGATATTGTAATCGAGTATTATTGGTTCCCCGTTCTCCGAGTAAGGGAATATAATTGGCCACGGCGCGCTCATTACTATGTGCGTTATTGCGCTGAGAAAATTCAATTATCCCTCTTATTAACAACTCCAGAACCCGAAGTCATAATTGACCGCGGTTGCTCACGAAGGCCCGTATACGTCGATGATAAATTTAGCAACCTCGGGATTCACGTCCCTTTAATTGACTCTCGGGGTACGCGAAGTTTCTTTGCGGATTCTCGTACCAGGTTCGATTCAATGGATATTATTTCTTAGTGGCGTTCCGTTGCAAAGCCGGTTGTCGTTACCGGACTCTTGTAATATTAATCCCCGAAGCGATATCGAAGGGAATGGGAAGTTACGGCGTACATTCGTGGATACGAAAAATCATCAACGCGGCTATAAGCGGTTGATAGAGAGACGGGATAATTGCGAAACCATGTAGGAGGTGAGGATAACTTTCACGCCTCCTCGAAACGGCCGGTATGTTCTATATATTCCCGGCTGTGTATGATCAAGTGCTATTGATTTCTGATGCTCGCAGGCCAACGCATAATAGCCGCGTTGCACTTCAAAGACTACCGCAATAACGTTGGATTTAGTATGTGCAAATATTTCCTAATCACGTTAACCATGTCTTCGACGATAGTTGACGCATTCTGAGGGGACGCGTGCTGTAGGACGAATTTAAAGAAATAAATGAGACGTTTATTTTGAAAGTGGCCTAGGTTTACTTGTGAATTATTTCTTCTTGCCCATAATTACGTGTACGACTTGAAATTAGCTGTCATAAACAATATTTGGGGTATATAAGTATATTAAGAGCTTATAGGATAATTTTGGACACATAAGTTTTCGCAGTTGCTGCAATAATTAAAGCCATCACTTTGAATGTGGTGTGAGTCCAATTGATAATGTTCGAAAGTGCGAATTTTCAAATATCTGAAGTGAATGATGTTTTAATTATAAACATTTTAATTGATTAGTATCAATTAACATACCGTTTGTCCCCAGGATTATTATAAAGTTATAAAAAAATGTCGGGAAGGAATAACTATTCGAAATAACACGAAACAAAAGAATGTCATATCACCAAGATTTTTGGAGGACGCAGTTTTTAAAGATGTAAAGAATTCTAACGGGGAAACATTAAATCGGTTAGAAATATGCTGGATGTGTTT
Organism: Ampulex compressa; assembly: GCA_038496175.1. Taxonomy (NCBI): domain Eukaryota; kingdom Metazoa; phylum Arthropoda; class Insecta; order Hymenoptera; family Ampulicidae; genus Ampulex; species Ampulex compressa. Next base: position 29,067 of record JBCFXI010001687.1, read on the forward strand.
TTTGCGAAATAAACCATACAACATTTTTCCATCCTTGATTTATTACCACGTTGTAGTGGATCAAGAAAGTTCGAAAATATTATATTAACATTACTCTATAAAAATATAGAACAAATTACAACAGCGAAATACAAGAATATGGTGTTCCGTGTATACAAAATGTAGATAAGCAGCAAATTCTTACGTAATTTATATATTTAGATAACCTACGTTGCATGAATTGTGTTTTTGAAGTGTTGTAAAGAAATATAAAAGAATTTGAATTTTGTTTTTCAATTTGAAGCATCTTAAATAATGTCGAATGGACTTAGGTTTTTTCAAATTCTATTACAAATCTAGTTGTTGATTTTTAAAGTAGCTTAACTCCATTTCTAGGAAGAAAACACATATTATCTATTTTAGCTGCTACTTTATTATCTACTAGTAATTGTAAATTTAACTCTCTTAGATACACTGAAGCGGTATAAAACATTGATATTCTAATGCTAATCGAGTTACATCGTTATATCACTCGTGGATTGTTGTATGTCGAACGACGATAACACGAATTTAGTTCTCGCATCTAAAGTATTAAGTCGACGTACATATTTGCACTGTCATATTTTACAAGTCGATATTTCGACGTATCTAGATATTTTGCACAACTATTTTAAAGTAAGAAATAGTAAGAATAAATCAATGGATTCGTTTCCTTAAGAAAATGATGGAAAATTAAAAAAAAATGCAAAGACAAGATATTCCGTTTCTTTTTTTTGAAGACATGACAAACACGATTTTCCGTGCTTTTCCGTTATTTTCCGTGTAATTCGTTGAGCGGCAATATCATCACTATCCCATTCGTCATGTCGAGGATGAACGTCATTATTTCGTCGATTAATTATTGGAATGGCCGGAACCCGAATCTAAAATTCACGAAATATTGACAGCATGTAGAAAAGTTAATACGGGAAATTAATTTAATACGCCGGCAAAGATAATCTCAATGCTTCGTACGAATGCAGTAAACATTTTAACGTGTCATCAAACCAACGGATGGATATAATGATGGGGTGTCATTCGTTTCCGATACACGGATATGGAGCTGGCGTGTAATTGGTAGAAAATCGCATACAGCCAAAGCAGCCTCTATAACTGCGTTGAAATGAAAATTATCCATTGCGCGAGTGGAGCAGAGTGCGAGCGGGGGATGAAAAACTGATTGGTCAACAAAGGGACCGAAAATTCGTTAATGACATCGAAAATTGACCCATGATTTATGCGCTATTTATTATTCAAAAATTCTTTCGGAATCCATCTCACCGCCTCTGGTTTTTTCCATGTGATATAGGTATGAGCCGCTTATTTTGAAAGTGACCTAAGTCTATTTGTTAATTATTCGTCACTAATTGTATTAACGTGTACAACATTAGTGCAACTAACATACAAGTTAATTGCTACAAACAACATTTTATAATTAAGTATATTCAGACGATACGATAATATTAGGCACATCAATTTTCGCAGTTACTTCGATAATTACAAATATTACTTTCATAGTAGTCTAAGACCAACGGCATTATTAATAATATTCAAAATATGGATTTTCAAATGTCCGAAGACAGTGATATAGGTAATTCCTCCCGCATACACAAAATGTAGAAGTGCAATGAAATGTTATAAATTTATATAGTTCGATTTTCTGAATTGTATCAATTGTGTTTCTGAAGTTTAATAAAGAATTGTAAAAGAAATGGAGTATTATTTGTCCAATTTGAAGCTTTTTACATTATGTCGAAGGGATTTGGGCTCTTTCAAAATCTATACCTAATCTAATTACTAATTTTGAAAATGGCTTAACTCCATTTCGGGCAAGATATATTATCCACTTACTAATTTCTACTACTTTAATAGTAACCGTAAATTTAACTCTCTTAGATACATTTAAGCGGTGCAACACATTGATATCCTATGCGTATATTTTTAATTTCATTGCAACGCAAACTTGTAAATATCTTGATTTGAATATAAATGGACTTAGGTCACATTCGAAATAAACGGCTCATATATATCGTAGTTCTGGTAATTCGGAGTCCACATTACCAGTAGATTCTAAGGGAAATGACAGCGGTCACAGTCAAAAATAGATTGAAGAGAAATAGACAGAAGACTCCTTGCATGGCGGCGATTCGTCGAATTATTTGACCAAGAAACTCGTATTTGTGCGGTAAGGTCAACATCCGCTTCATGTTAACGGACGAATCTCCGACCTATTACTAGGTAAATAGTAGGTCCCTAATTATGTCGAATTAGCAAAGCCCTCGGTGCATCTGCTAATTTGCGGCTTTCCCTGAATGGACAGATTTCTCGAAAAATGCACGGACGCTTCACGCTTGCTGGATGAATGGATGAATAAACGAGGGAAAGAACGAAGTGAAACACAGAGCAATTAACATATTACATATTAACATTATATAACGTATTAAAATTTATATAATATGCGATCACTTCCATTTGATCGTAATCAAGATTGTTACTGTATTTAACACTATTCCTACTACGACCGGTCAGCGATTTCTTTGAAAAATTGTAGAACTTTGAGCCGCGGTCACTTCTGAGATTTTTCATGATTTTCTTGCAGCGTACGGATCGATAAATTAATCTATCGACATTTTTCCTTCGTCCTCTTTTTCTTTAAGGATATATTTAGTACACTTAAATCTGTCTGAAAAATGGCTGGTAGGAATAGTGTTAATGTTAGCTGAAAAGCGTAAAGGACGCAATGATTTGAAAAGCAAATTAAGCTCCTATTCGTCTATACTTTCGCCCATTATAAGCGATACTTCTTTTAAACTCCCGACTAAATGGCCTTTTGATTTGCAAACATTTACGAATTTAGAAAAAAAGAATGATCGACAAAGCATGTAAATGGAATATTACCAATTTTGATTACAAACATTATTATGATTGTGAATGTGATTAAACAATGATATTAATTCATCCCAAAATTGATATATTGCAGGAATCTTATAGCAAAAGTAAATATAAACGTAAATCCATTAATCATAGTAGAGATATGTTGGATGTATTGTGTGTTATGTCACTTGTATCGCTCTTTCAGTCTTGGGACAAGGAAAGGGAAAGAATAAATTGCAGATGCCTTCGGCTACTCAGAGATACATGGATAACGAGAACTTTGGATAATGCAGTTTTCATTGTCCACACTGTTTGCATTGCTCTCCTGCTAAACGTAGATTTTTATCCCCGTTAGCGTATTGCGACACACTTTATGTCATCCTCTGAGTATTGCTATGAGAAACATTTGGCATACAACGATCAAAATCGTGGAGAAAACAAAAAATGAATATGCTTCCGTATTGAGTTTAATCTATCTATATACTAAGTTTAAAGATTTTTCAATGTTGTCCTAAAGTATATTTTTATTGCTCCTCTTATCTTAATAATCGTTTTGGGAAAAGAATTATTCGATTCTGGAACGAAGTGATACTTTATTAATAATTTATTTCCTATCAACGTGCGGAGTCCTTATCAAGCTATGTTGATTAACCCATTCGAGACCGATTGCACACCGTGTGTGCAGTGACAGTAATGTGCAATTATCAGTTATTCTGAGTAAACTAGTCGTCGAAATAAGATTTTTCTGGAACTAATGAGATCTGTAAAGTACAGGAAAACAAAATTTGGCATTGGTTTCACTGTGTACCAAAAAATCTAAAAATTATCTGAAGCCAATCTTACATGTACAACACTATGAATACGCATGCAGCGAAGACTCAAGATAATAAGTTTTTCGTTTCTTTGACCCATCTTCCCGACATAAACCGACCAGCAACGATGACGCGTAATAGTTCAGTCTTATAGAAAAATTCTCAAGCGATAGACAGTTCTATATTGAGCCCCTATTTTTGAACTATTTTTGAAATAAATGTTTATACATTTTTTAATGATGTATTTTCATTTTACCTTACATTGCACATATGGTTTTCAATCCACTCCTCGCAATAAAAATCTTCCGAGGAGCGAGCTTCACACCCGGTGTACAATAATCTTATTTATGTAAATTCACTTATGAATTGGGTGATTTCCATAGTAAACGTGTTTTTCTATTAAAAATGAACAATATAAAGAAAAAAAAATTTCTCTCCTGGGGACCGTGTTCGAAAAAACTCGTCATCTCGAATGGGTTAAGACAAAATTTAAATTTGAATCGTGTGAGTTGTTTGAATGTACACACGTGTGACAAGGTTTGTTTGGAGGTATAAATGGCGAAATTTTTAACGATTGTTGTAAATTACAAAGGATAGATGTTTTTGTAGTGGTCCTGAGAAGAGAGTATCTTCGATCAACGGGGGAACAGAGTATCTTATAGTATGTGTGTAGATAGAATAAAATTAACGTTGTTACTGTGGTAGTGAAAGACAGTAGAAAATGAGAAAATGATGTTTGGGCGAATCTTGGGACTCTTCCTCAGAACCACTCTACATCTACGAGGTAATCGATGTTTCGCCTATGACGTCCAAAATGTGACGACTCAGTTCGAATAATTCTTCTCTCAAACCGAAGATTTACATATTTTTATTTCCCTCGCAAGAACTTGAAATTTAATTATTAAACTTAACTCTGAGGAACTAAACTTAACTAAGCGTAAAGAAACTTAACTTGTCCATTAAAAATTCGTTAAAAACCTGATGCACTTCTTTCACAAATTTTACGAAGCTTCCCAGCTGATCAAACTCGATACGAAGTAAATATTGGACAGGTATTCGATACGGACGGTTATGAAGGAACAATTAATTCTTTCGGATAATTCATAGATTATCGGCCGATACCACTCGACATTTTATCCTTAACTGCGCTTTAAACGTTTATCGAAATCAATTTTTTAATCAGTCGCTGACAATTTAGCGGATATTCTTCGAGAAACGTAAAATATGATTGATCCTCGATAATAACAATTACTCAGATGTCATTGCGCGAAAGTCGTTGCTGCTGAAGGCCTTTCCACGTCGGTATACTTAACGAGCAAGATTAAGATTGGCTTCGATCGACAAGCAATTATTGTCTAGACTCTGCTCGAAAGACGAGATGAAAGAGCTGTGACCTCTTTCTGCACGCTACTGCCAGCTGACAAGAATAAACGCAGAATGGTGCAGAGACAAAAGCGGTCTTTTATTGGCTATGCCTATTCCCTCCTTTGACGCTTATTCAGTTCCAACATTTACGTCTGTAATTAGTAGTTAGTAGTAATAATTAGATCCAGCGCCAACGTTGACGTCATACGTTGCAAGCTAATAGAATCCCAGCAGACTCAATTTTCCGTTGAGCGAAAAGAGAGATTCCTTCTTTGAAACAGTATCGGCAGTTTGCTGGATTTTAATTTATACATGCAATATATATTTGCATTTAATGTATACATTAGGAACTCCTAACCTCCTTGCTCGTGACGTATTTTAAGATAATTCGTGAATATTGCTATTACTTTTCAGACATAATGATTTCTTTATCTGGTTATGATGGAGTTAAAATTTTAGTCGTCAGGACGACATTGCGTGTGAGAAAGTCAATGAATTTGTTTGCTTGGTGCGTGGCTCAATAATTAAGGTTTATTAAAATTTAAAAATAAATGAAGTAAAAAATCTGAAATATAAGGTGATGAATTAAACCATATCAAACAAAAATGTATTTATATATATTTTTCATATGCCTTAATTTACCACTTTAAATATATATTTATATTTATTTTCACATTTTTGCAGAAAAACCAGATGAAATAATTTTATATTATTTCTAGTAGGATCCGCGTGATTATTTCAACAAGTAATATAATACGCCTGGGTCAAAGATACTTGCAAAGGAATGTTTGCGCCTTTCGACTAATTCGACCTGCATTCACGCCGGTTTTTGATGTTAACAAATAAACGTGCATAGTTCTCTCTCACGTCTAACAAGCCATGTGTCAACACGTTGACCGCAACGTCCATTTGACGATTCTTGGCGTTGACGCTGCGTGAGTTATAGCTAATCCCGAAACATGAATTGGAAGCACATCATGCTGTAGTCAGTATCTTGTTGCAAAAGTTTCAGTACTGCACAATTTTTCTGCTATAATTCAACTTACACGATAGTACGATCAAGGAACAAGGACATTTCTATTTTTAAGGTACTTCCACGAAATCTTGCTAATCTGTAACGTCGAGATTTAAAATTACATTCCTGATTTACATTTTAAGTGGAAATACATAAATAAGATCTCTCTTCATACATAATTTTAATATTCGATTCATAGCCGAAACGTAACTCATCGATAACAATGATCAATCGCCGAACAGCCAATTTCGTGCAACTATCTGATTTTATTGTTCATTGTTTTAGAGCTTTTCTTCTGCCTTAATTTTTTTCATTCCTTTATAGCCATTTTTATTATTAACTTTGTAACCAAATTATGTAACATTTCTAGAATATACTCGAGCACGTTAATACTCAGGTTAAGTACCGCAAAATATTTTTCGGTTATGTGATTAGAAAAATAGGGCTGGTGAGATTTCTTTCCAACGTGACCCCAAGCGTCACCCAGCGTGGCTGTAGTGATACAATGTTAACACAATACACTCGCCCAATATGCTTTCAGAAATTGCACATTTTTATTTCTTATGCATGCTAATTTAAATTACCAGAAAATATACACGGTGAATCGATGCGTATATACAATAATTTGTTGCTATCTTTTCTCACAAGTTAACACAAAGCTTCGTTACCTTGGCAACGTAACAAGGATATTAAATCATTTTTCATTCTCTGATTCGTCGATACGCACATATAGGAAACCAATGCCTGAGTGTTCTGCTCACTATATGCGAGATATCATGTGATGCATACGAAATTCTTTAAGAAAAGAATCACTTCTGGGACCAAACATCACACAGTGGTCAAAATTTAATTTGCAGCTGACCAAAAATCATGTTTTTCAATCATTCGAAATCACATTTCATTCAGAAAATATAATAGAAAACGTACTAAAATAAATCATTCTAACAATTATACTACGTATTTCCATTCTTATTCGCCGCCGCACGTTAGTAAGTAAAGAAATACTGAGAAATTTCAATATGAAATATGAATGATTCATGACTTTTTGCATCGTGCACGGTAAAATGGAGGACAAGTAAATGTAAAACTAATTCACATTTTCTCTTCTCTCTTTAGAATTAAAAAGAAGGTGTAAATGGAATGAGTCTTCTATTTGAAACGTACCTTTGTATTTCAAAAGGAAAGAAAGTAAAGTTATACTTTAAGATGACCATTCGCAAACCTTATTTCTTTTCAAATACCTTTTCTATATGGATTACTTGACAATGCTGAAAAAAATTAGCTGCTACCATCTAATACATATGATAGTAAGATGTTTTTCAGTTTCAGAAGTTTTTTTTTTTTCATTCTTTCCCATAAACAATTGTTCAACGTATGTTTGTGGCAATTAAGGAACGAGATAAAGATTTTGCGAGTATTTCCATATAGCCTAAACTATTTTAATATTATATTTAAATAATACTAATTTTAGTGCGTGAATTACACGCGTGTAATATTAGTGTAACGTGAACGTTACTATGGAACGAAATGCAAGGCGAAATGAGTAACTTTGTATATTATTGTTTACGATTCAATATATTCGTTGTCATATCTCTATTTTACATAAATTACTACATATATTTATTATATAATTGCAATGATGAATTACCAAGAGATCATAGCTTATTCAACAATAATTTTGTCCATCTCAGATCAAAATATTTACCATTATGCGTTGCAGTAAAGTCAAAGGTGAGGGGGGGGGGGGGGTTAGTGATGAGTCGCGACACGTGAAATTCGCAGCAGATGTCCAATGTCTCTCGGAGATGAGGGAACACAGTGACGGGAGCCGCGAGTGATCCCTCTCTAAGCTAATAAACCAGATACAAGGTCCTAGTGGCTACGTTGAAGCAACCATCAAGGTTTGATTACCATGCTTACGAAGCCAGTGAGAACGCGAGAAGCGTGCAGCCTGCTCGCAGGGATTCCGCATAAATATCTGGCAGAATCCGCTCTCGGTAATATATTCTATCTCTTATCGCGAAACGAGAACAAAGTGGGTATGTATGTTCGTGCGTTGAGGCTCGCATGCGTCGCGGATCTCCTCGCGAATATTCAGTTTTCCGAGTCGAAAGATCGCTTCGAGAAGATTGAGGACTGATGAAGTTCAAGCACGACGTTTGGCGCCGTGCTGCTGGCCTAGGCCTTTGTGCTTTTCGTTCGCGCCTAGGGAACACGACGCCCTCCGCTAAGATATTAATCGCGCGGGCCACTATTTGGGGCAGGGGGCGGCAACCTTTTTTGGCCGCGAGTCAAAGTCAACCAAAATGTTAGTATTAAAGACGTTTAGGTCAGAGATATTTTCGTATTGAAACAGTCTTTTAATAAGTAATAAGGTATGTTTTATTAAGAAAATAATTACAAACATAGTTGAGTGAACTTTATTTTTAAACGTTCTCTTCGATATCAATGGTTCCCCTGATGTTGAACTTGTAATGCCAATTTAGTCAAATCTGGTTTATAGTTAGTCGTTTTCAGTTAAGTCGTTTGTTCATAAAATGTTTGTTTCACGTTTATGCTTTATAATGTATTTTTATATATTATACTTTATTTTCGGAACTAAAGTCGGTCACCACAAATTATCAAATGGGTCACTCGGTGAGAGTGTCAACCGAATCTGGTTTTTTCTGTATAACAATCGCATTTGCTACATCTTATTTCGCGGATTGGATGCTCACGAACGTTTGTGTAGAGTCCATCGTACATTGTAAGTACGCGATGGTCGTGATAGGTTGAGAGCCAATGAGCTAGTTACTCGCTAGGTCTCGCTACGTTGCTCGATTAGTGACGTGATCGAGGCTGTGCCTAAGTTTCAAAGACGGAGGTTCTTTGAAAACTGCGTTCGTTGGTGGTAGTGTGACGACCGACTGTCTAGAGCGAAGTGTGGCTGACTTAAGACTGTTGTTACTAAGACGCTTTGATTTTCAAGAGGTGTTCAGTTAAGTCTTGTCTGTCGGAGTTTCAGAGGTTTTTGGTAAATGCATGCCTCCTATTGGTTTTCGAAAGTTTCTGTACGACCTTTTTACAGTAATTGGTCGGCTGCATTTTTAAACAAAATACGGCCCTGCCGGTTATCAGATTACTCTTTATTGACCACTTTAGAAAATCGAACGTGGCACAGAACAATAGGAGGACTCGCTTCGATGAACAAGAATCGCGTCTAATTTGGAAGAACACCAGATATATTATTGCTCAAGTACCTTTGGAGTTAAGAATAGGCTCGATGCGTGCTGAATAGAGCGGATGATAAATCTCTAGGTTCCACGTCTTATTCTGCTTATGATTGTACCACAACAATAAACACATAAAGAAATCGTCTACCTATGTTCAAAACCACGAAAACTGATACAATAGTTGTACGGTCAAGCATTCTGTAACATGGTTAAGTTTTTCCATGTTATATCGAACTCGTGTTAAGTGAAACCTAGATGTCATATAAATCGGGGGCATGGGTTTTTTATTATATCGAGGTTATGCTATAATGTATAAAGACGTGCACAAGAGCGGAGAGAACAATGATTATGCACTAGCTAAGTAATGAGCACATGCAGAAATTATTACTATTTGTTTCCGTTAAAATAACGTAATGAAAATATTCTTGTTACACGAAAGTTTCTTAACTTTATTATATCGCGTTATATGGAAACCATGTTCTATGAGTTATCACGCATACCGACCTACGTCGAGTGAAAAGAGAAAATAGGGAAGAAGTATGCGCACCATCGAACTTTATTACCCAGTCATGTGTAGGCTATCAACAGACTCGCCTATTTCCTTCGGAATAGTTTACGAGCTTTGAAAATATGGAATATTTGAATGTTTAGGAAATAGAACTCGACTTTGCAAACTTTCGAACATTGATTATGAATGGCTAAGAACGCACTCGTCATGCGCATTTCGTACGTGATAAATTTAGACAACTTGAGTGTATCGCCGATTTTTCTTAGTTCACTTATTACCATCCACTATTTGATGAAAGTAAATTAGACTCATTTTTTAATATTTATCTATACATATACGGAGTGAACATATGAACATATGATATATGGATTGAAAAAATAATCGATTTCAGTTTCACTGACTCGTGGGGACATGTGCTGTTCATTTAGACCAAGCTTAATTGTAACACTTACGTGTAATACGGGTAATACATTTCCAATACTTTGATGTCACTTCAAAAAATATATTCCATGAATGGGATAATGGTTGGTATCGGGTTTAGAGGATAGAAGAACAGCACTTTTCTCGCTGCAAGCACGAAGATGTTGCGTCGCAAGCGATTCTGATTTTGTAAATTTGCGGTTACTTTGTCGGTCGGTTCTTCAATTTCTCATCCTCACTTGGCTACTAATCATTAAACTTGGCTATATAAGTGTTATAATTATAGAGAATATTCTTCTCCCCTCACCTTAACTTTTTAAATATTTTGAACGATGCAGGGCAGAGTAGATTGCATATTTTAGAATTCGTTAAAATCTCAAATTAATTGAAACTTCTTGAACAATCTTCAACACCATTGAACAACTTCCGACAATCTCCAATTCATCCAAATTCGAGGTCATTTCGAAGGATACGAGTGGCACTAATCTGCGTATCGGATAAACGAATAAGACTACAGATTAGTTTGATTTGTAGTAAACTCCAAATAAAGGAGTTTCCGGTCTAATTACCCATGGCCCAAATGTTTTTTACGATTGTCAACATATAAATATATTAACATTTATTCAATCGTATCCACAAGACCAGCGGCGATTAATTCTTAGTATTTATTATTACATGCCATCATATATTACAGATTAAGATCAATAATTTAATTTATATTCTTATCCAAAGAAGGAACTTTACATAGAATTAGGTATTTAGCACTAAACCTATCAACCGCTCTTTCGATACATTTATGTATACCACGTATATCCTTAAAGAAGAAGGATATTAAGAAGAGATGTCGATAAATCAATAGAATGTTAGACACACTGCGGTAAAATCATAGAAAATCCCCAAGAAAATGCCCTCTTACGGGATACGGCAATTTTTCTAAGAAACGACTGACAGCTCATTTTAACCGCTTTGGTAGGTTTCTCCTGCGACACCGCGGTGGTCATTAGTGACTGGAGCACTTGAACTACTTACAACTGTAAGAAAATTCATAGTTAGTGCATTTTAAACATAGTCTTTGATAAGAAGATACTTTAAAATAAAAAGTGCCACATTGAACAATTAAAAATTGATATTGGAACATCGAAAATGAAAGATTAATTTCTATGAAATCTTGAATAATAAAAATGCTCCCGTGGCGTTCTGAGCAAAACATGTGATTTCGACATGGCATTCGAAGGGTTAAATAAATTCCCTTTGCCGCGAAAGAGCTTCCCACTGATTACGCTTGCTTCTTTCAAAAATTCGATCAACTCATTAATCCGATCAGCCCCCCCCCCCCCCCGCCCGGGGAATATTGCACCGACACCTTTGACCCCAATATCGTATCCTTTCTTATTCCTACAAATAACTTGCTATATAAAACTGATGACAACGGTAGATTTGTAAGAGTGCTGTGTTATGTATAATTATTCTTATATAGCATTATGTCTACCCCTTTTCTCAGAATAATGTGTTGTAAAAGGATTAATTGTAATACATAAGTGATCTACTGGTTCTTATCCTATTCTTATCCCTTTCTGAATCATTCTTGGCTCTCTTATAAACCATAAGGTTTACCTGAACGAGCTGTTCGTCTGAAACTAGTAAGACAAAAATAGCTAGAGAATCTATATAAGATACTATAAAACAACAAATATGCTGGTCAGTTGCTATTTAAAAGGTAGCATATAAGTGAATTTGCGCACTAAATAGATAAACAAATACACAAATAGAAGACAAGAGTATAGTGTAGACACGCAAAAATGTAAAAAGCAAAGAAGAAAAAACATACAAATTCTTTAGCAAATAAACAAAAATGGCCGTAGTTTGTTCTCAGTGCCTTGTGTACTTTTAAAAGTGAGACAAAATTAATGACCCACTGATCTTTAAAATTCTGGACATGCCTGGAAGGTTGATTTTTTGCCCCTTTTATTTACAAAAAATCCAAAAATTGTTGCTTCCGCTGCCGCAAAACATTTACCCTCGATCTTATGTTAAGAAAAGTTTGCGAGCGTCCATCGACCATGCTTGGGAAAATCAATGGCGCTGTTCTAAGCAACTTTATCGTAGTTAACTTTATCGTAGTACTAGTTACAGATATCTGTAATACCCGTAAAAGATTGATCAATATATAAGTACCAAACGAACGATTACCATTACCAATTATCTAATTGCCTTACTGTTCGTAATTCCCGTTTATTTCGTGTTCTGTGACATGTATTAAAAATATTCTTGATAAAAATATGGTTTATTTAAAGGGTTAGAACAGTCGTCGTACTTCTTTACAAATAGCTGTGTTGTACTTGTTTACTATTCGCCGAATTTTAAGAAATACTCTACTCGCAAAGCTCAACACTGTTTCTCAACCTACAGTGCTAAATTGCTCACACCCGACTGGCCTTGCAATGCCCTCAACAGTGGCCCAGTCACGCATTTTTCGATGCACACACAGACACATACACGCACACTTTCATACCTCGGCTCTCTACACTCGAAATTTCTATGCACCTTGTATACATTATCTTCCGGCGGGCGACGCGGCGGTCCGCCTCGAAAAGCTGCATTATTACGATAGATTATTTCTATCCCGAGCAAACACACTCTGAACACCGTTCAAAATTCTCGCGCACCACATGAATTTAGAAACACCGGTTGCTACACCAGCTTGTTAAACATTAATTTTCGATGCTTGCGGAGCAGACGAATATGCGTGTGCCGAACATACAACAACCGTGGGGTGAACCTTTGTGCGATGTCACTGCCCTTCATATCGATACGGTCACTGGTGCTCGAGAGTAAAATAAACGTGCCATGTATATACATATATATTTTTGTTCAGCTAAATATTGAAATTTAATTCCATACCTCATCGTTCTTTTCATTATAAAATCATACGTCAAGCGTGCACGAAATATCAACTAAAAATCTGTTTGTCGACGTCCTGTCGGGCACGGTATAAAAAAAAACTAATTGAAGGCGATGTTTGGAATTAATATTTTTAATGGAACGCAGAACAGTCCTCTTGTTTTACACGATCATGTTCTCATCGTAAAGTAGAAATCAGCCAGAGTACATTATTCTTGGCAGCGAACGCGTTAAAAAGCAGACAATAGGAATCGAATGGAGAGAAATTCGCGTGAGTGCACTACAGCGGATGATTCTAAAAACTCATTTAAACCGACTGATCGAAATATCAAGCGAATCTTTTTGACCTCTTCATACATAATGACGAGTTGGGGACATTTTTCATTTCATGTACCGTTGTGGACTTCGACGAGTATAATTATTACTCAGTTGCTTTAATCGTGCGTCAATTCCGGTTTATTTAGAATGTTTAAGATGCTCCACCCTCCCACCTTCTCAATACTACTAATAACAAAGTTGCATCTACAAATCGGTAAATCAGAAAGAAGCACATTGTAAGCGGTATTCAGTCTAGCGATGATCTCGCACGGCCAATGCTATACTTGACAATATTTGAGATAAGTAAAAATCATAAATAATTGTCCTCCATTAACATTTTACATTCACCTGATTAAATGTTATATAACGATCCACATTTTAAAATAAAACGTTCCCTTTCTTAGCTTGCATATGACTGTCCGGTTGAGCCAAAATAAATAATATTTTTCGCACGCATCGAATTCTAGTTTATTTGTATGGCAAAGGGTTAATAAAAAGTCATTAAACCTAATAGTGACATTGTTATATAAACAGCATGCCATAATCGTACGTTTTATTTGCGTTAACAAATATACTTTTGATACGATTTTTTTTCATTTGCCAATCGTTGTTATTTAAGCTACAGAAATGGATTTCAATAAAATTCTGCTAAGAAATAGAAACGTACAAATTACCAGATGTAAAGTGTAAAAGACGATATTGGTTTAAAACAATAATTTGTGTTTAGGATAACGACCCTTTCAACGTTACGCTTACAAAATGACCACTATTTTCTCTCTCGAGTATAACGTGTTTTATCATGGAGACAAAAACGTTTGATTCCATTCATGCGGAGAAATATTGCTTCATTGTTGCACGTTGAAAGGACGAGTTAACGCGTTTCAGCTAATGCATTTTAATTTCCGATCAATTTCTTCATAAAAAAAGGTAAATAATAT